>JABXWE010008132.1:0-30735 GCA_014611495.1 Limonius californicus | reverse complement strand
GGTCAAACTAAACAATTATTAAAAAATAGATTATACCAGCATAAATATTCCGTAAAAAATATTTTATCTTCACCACATACTAATAACACAGCCTTAACTGATCACTGTTACCAACTTTTTCATAATTTTGATTTTAAATCTCCTAAAATTCTTCATAAAGAAACAGCTTTGAAAAAAAGGCTTTGCCTTGAAATGATCGAAATTCAAAAAAGTCCCAATGCTATTAATTATAGAACTGATATTGAAAATCTAAGTACCATTTATCATAACTTACTCAAATAAATGTCTTATTTCGTTTTATCTATTAATATATATTATAATTTCAAAATTTTGCTTATATACATAAAATTGTATTATTATATTTAAAATTATTTATTTTTATTACGTCCCTGTTTCAAATTTATTAATGCGCGATGCACTATTTCTAACTACGCATGCCCCCCACATTTAACATGTGTATATCGAAATTTGTTTATTTCCGTCTTCCATTTGCTGGTACTGCAGCCATATTAATAAAAATTACAATACTAGTCAAAATTAAGAATTTTAAATGTTATTGTTCTATTATTTTAACTAAGTGTATAATTTTTTGTTGTTCCTGTTATCTCGCGTAATATGTATTATAATATGTGCTAAGTAATATATTAAATATTAATGGTAAGTGTTTGCAAAAGAATGATGCGTTCCTTAATCTAACTTTGTCTTTTTTGTTTTATTTCATATACAGTATTTTCTGAAGAAGCCCAATTTCATGTGGCGAAACGTAATATTAAAATTGTGACATTAACCTCTATTTCCTGTCGAAGTTTGATCTAAATACACTTTTATATTTGGCGAAGATTGTTTCTCTACCTATTTGACCCTTTAATATGTAAACCACGCCAAAAAACAAACATATTTACTAATAATTCTAGTGGTCTATTGATACATTGAGGATTGTTTAACAAAGACTACATCATACAGACGTACCACGCTTGAGCCTTTTACGGAAATGGAGGCAATTCACAGGATAAAGTATAGGTGTTGCCGAAATTATGCACAGGTATTTATTCTATACCACGTACTAAATAAATATTGTGAATATGAAGTAGACCTTGCAGTATAATTCAGTTAAGTTTTTCAATTACAACCCAAAGCGGAATTTAGAATCTGCCCAAAAAGGAATTTAAATACAAACAAAAATATTGCGGTTTAAAAGATGGAAAATGGATTGCTCTGCTTCTTAAATATGTTGTATTTCTTGGTTATTAAACTGTGCAAATAAATATCTTATTGAACCTTGTTTTTTAGTAGGAAAAACCTACTTTTTATATTCAGCAATATGTTTTTGCAAATCAAACGATGACGAGTTCGGTAGCGGTAAACGAAGAGCTCACGTTGAAGTATTTTTGGTTCCAAGTAGCGGTTTTATCAGTACCTGCATTCATACTTCAATTTCTCCCAAGTAATGTTTAATTATTTTTGTGTTGGTCACAATAATTTCCCGGTTTGTTAACTAAACACATTTCCTGAAGCTCTGGTATCGTTCAAACTCCTGAAACTTCATGCCTGCTTTGCCATAAAGTGCCAGGTAGAGACTATAGACGCAGAATATCCACGAGCAGTCAGGGCACATACCTCCCATTGGTAAACCTGATACATAATTTCTTTTTTACTTCGCCACCAATCAGCGAAACAACAAATCATCGAGCATTACACCAGTAGTTCGAAGAATCGTGGGCGCAGTCCCGGCCTGACCGAGGTTCTTTCATCCCTTAGCGCTTACCTGCAGCATCACATGGTCCACATTCCATCGTATAACTGTATACACCTAAACCAAAATACTTGGTTGGGCGAGCACCGAAGTTGCCGCACAAGAAGCCCATTCTGAGTGTTAGCGCCTCCGGTTGTTGTCGTCTTCGCCGAAACATGGGCGGGGATGCCGGGGGAAACGCGGCGTGGGGCGATATACCGTGGGAAAGCACCACACCACACATAACCTGATGATTTGTGTAGCGGACCCCAGTCAGCCAATTTTTTAAACGGTACGCCGAGAAGCTCCGTCGTTTACCACCGCGGTTGCCTTTCCAGAGACCCCATGCGGTAACGTGAAGGACGAAAAACACGGGATGGCGCAAATAAGCGCTTCAATGGTAAGAACGTAGGACTACCACTTGCCCATACAACCATGACATTAGCACTGAAGTAAGATCAGTGGCGGCGCGTGTCTGATATGTTTATAAATTTTCACGGAATAATGTACGTATTTGGAATATATAATCGCCGTTGCTAAGTCTTATGATCCGTGTTTTTATTTCTAGTTTTAGTTATTTATATATTTTTCGTCGTAAATTACAGATTGTTTGTCTGGGTTATAAAAACTGAAACTATTAATTTATTGATAGTTACTCTAAAAGTAAGGGTTTTCAGTCTGTATAAATTATAACAGAGAATTTTATAAATTCAACGTTATCAAACGTTAAAACAGTAGCGGATTTAAACTGAAGTTTTGCATACCTCAGTAATCTCAGTACTTCAGTGCTCTGCTTAATAGTTTGACATTTATAAGGGTTTGAACCATACAGTTTCAATGTCTATACTAAATTACAAAACGTATGTCATACAGCATTTGTGTCTTACTCTATGTACATTCACAATTTGCTGAGGTTTGGTTATCACACCATAATGGCAAAAATCGAAGTATCCAGATTATTGACTGTCACCTTTCGTCCATTTCTACAATATGTATTGCGCTAGTGTTAAAGAATTTTCCGACAATTAGTGTGATTTTATTATTTTATTTGACTTCCAACCTACAGTTCCAACGTCTACATTGGAAAGCATAAATCTAAGTGCATTTACATCATACTTCACGTTGATGTGACTCTCGGTCCAGATCGCCGAGCGTCACCTTTTTAACAGTTTCACAAATAGGACGACTGTCGGTCTTTTTGCTACTCAGTTTTTAATTTTTGATTAAGCGAGTTTTAAGTAGTGGTTTTCCAAGCATCTCTGTGCACTGCAGCCACTATTGGCTTATTCTACATCCTAACTATGAATTTTACCTATCTGGAATAGTTCCAACTCCAGTAGTAATTTTTAACGTGTCACATCGCAGTGACACGGGACCTAGGGCTCTACTTCTTATCCGACAGAAGGTTTACTTGCATATTTTTCCCTGTTAGAAAAATCTCACCGACTCGGCCGAATTCGCGTCCCTTGAATCTTACTAAATAATTTAGTATGTATTTCGTGGCATTTTAAAATGTTGTGTAACATATCCATGTATTACAAATTTTACGACGAATAGTATATTGCAAAAAAGGCAATCCGAAAAAATCTACTTATCCGAAAATCCCGTGGTTCCATTTAATTCGGTTTATCGCGACTATATATAGGTTTAAAACAAAACAGTTACATGCTGTTACCTCATCTCGTGGTCACCGGAATACGAAAAGTTGCAAATAAAGCCGATCTTAAAATCAGTTCGAAATATACAAGTTATAAAAATTCGGTGAGTATGAAATTGTGTTTTACTTGTATGTATCCTGTGCTCTTTGAACTTAGAGGCATTTATTTTTATTTTTAAACATCTATTGTAATAAAAAATAAATTTGCTAAATTTACTAAGCAATCGCATCGTCATACACTTTACAATGGTGTTTATTTAAATTTGTATTACGGGGGTATGCATTTTTCTTGATACTTCAATTAGCGCCCCAAATAATATAAAAATTGCTTACCTCTGAAATTTTCTTATCTGCCGGTAAGACGATTTCTTAAAAAATTCGCTTTGAACTACTAACAGAAACATTCCTAAACATATGTTTTTTAAATCTTTAATTCGTCTAATATTTAAAGGAAGAAAAACTCTTCCAAGAAAATATTGGTATATGGTAGTAATAATGTTTTGCTTTTTAAATCTTTCATTGTCGGTTGTTACGGAAGCTCTTATCGTCTGAAACTCGAATCGTATTTATTTCCACTGCCAACTTCCTTATTTCTCATTTCCCATAATTAGATTTTCCGCATATTAACCATTCAGTTACATTTTTAAATTTATTTTATGAATGTTCTCACTTATCGTATGCTTGCCGTGTCATTCGTTGTCTTCCGTAATTTTTCGTAATTTACTACGAAAACTTTATAACCTCTTTATTAATACAGTTTCTTGGCAAAATGTGTAGTTTTTTCTTTTTAAGTTTGAATTTCTCAGATACATTACCATTATCTTTATCACATTTTTTCATAATTTTGGATTATATGGATTTTAAAAAGCCTGTTATTCCTTGGTATGCAACAGTATTCGTGGAAATATATTGCATATTGAACTAGAATATCGATAAAGCTTGTAAGCCAGATTTAAAAGTAAATTTTTTTTTTTTTATTGCTCCACTATGCTTACAATCTATCCAATTGGACAATAAGTAATTGGTGTGTATAATTTATATATATACATTAACAACATGCAGGAGATAACTTCCAGTGAAGTCACTCCTTTATATATATATCTTTATTAAGATATTGTGATAACATGAATTACTGGTCTACACATGCAAATCCTAATTAAATCTGTCCATTAGGTCATTTGGCTTGAATCAAAAGTAAATAAGACTGCTTTCTATTGAACATGAGAATGTGCAAAATAATATACAAATATCTAGGAGAATTCGCAGAGTTTTTTTTCCTAAGATGGCAGTCTAGCAAATACTCGAGGAAAATTAAGCACAACCCGATTGATGGAATACTACTACAAGGGTTAAGAAGTGATTATTTTCGCTTTTTCGATAACAATTGAAAAAATATAAAGATGTGAATATATTCAAAAAATAGATCTTACGGATTCAACCCTTCTTTGTTACTTTATACTTCATGCTAAGTTAGGAGACTAGATCTTTTTTACTTTAAATTTGTGTGGGTTTATTTGTAAACGCCATTTATTAAACCAGTTGTCGGTAATGCATAGTATTTACACTATTTTGTAGTTTGTTTATTCTACAGAAGGTTAAGGCAAAAGTGAAATTTATTTGTCACAAAATGAAGAAAGTGAATAGTGGATGGGTAGCAGATTCTCTTTGGTGATTAATAATAATAATTGAAAGCGTGAAGTGAACTGTCATAAGAACCATTAATAGAGAGCAATCAATATGCCTAATAAGTGTTACATAGAGGCTTATATTAAGTATGTAGGTCCTCTCCGTATATGTGGCTGAAAGCTCTAATTGAATTTAAAGTAACCTTGACGGGTACCCAGAGAAAAATGTATCAGAAGTAGAAGCTCTGAGTCACCAAATAAAATGTTGTAAAGTAAAAAATGCGTAGCTGGCTATAGATAATAGATAATAAGAACATATCGGCCTTTAATGATGGCTTCTTCGAAACCACTACTAACAAATAGGTTAATCATGGGAAAAATCAAATGAAGATTTTTTTCCGTTTTCATGTTTTTTTGTTTTTATTTAACGTTGGTCTAAGTGGAAATCAAAAAAATAGTGCTTAATGGTTTGTGGAATTGTGTTTGTGTCTTTCTTCGTTTACCATTGTATATAAAATATTGAAACTAAAACGGCTCCTTAAAGTACCTCAGAACGTTATCGAAATCCTACAGTATGCATTTAACAAATTTTTTTCTTCGTGGTATGGATGAGCGATCGTTTGTCCTCGGACCATATTCATAGGCTTTTTTCGAAGTAGGCTGATAGGCAGTAAATTGCCCATTTAAAGGCGATATCCGCTAGGCTATCTAATTATCTGATCAGTGATTAATACGTGCGTTCGAGCTCAGGCGATCCGTAACAAGTGTAACATTCCTGCGTGGTCTCCTTGAACCAGCGTCCTTGTGGCCGCTGGTGCATTCGCGGGGTCGCCGGACATTCCTGCAGAGGAATGCCCCTTGGGCCGCGCGCGATGGACACAAACATTCCGCCCTACCCGCCCTACGTCTCCCGAAGACCTAAGTTCCAGCTACCAAGAGCTCTTCGTGTTGTATTACTTTTTGTTTCTTAATCGGTGGATGCACTTGTGTATAAATGTAGTGTACTCGCTCTCTCACAAAGATGCTGCCGCTTCTTCTTCGGGTCCATCCTCGTTCGATGATGCATTTTGTTCGGTTGGCATTCCAGAGAGGTTAGACTTGCCACCGATTGCAGACTGGACAATATTTCAATAAGTTTGAGCAAAAACGTGAAAATTCAGTGCAAATTCAAAAAATTTGAAACTCTAGATAAATTATATATACTTATATATATGAAACATATTTTAGCTTACAAAATGGAAGTTTTCCGTAGAAATAGGATATCGTTCCTTTGCCCATAATATATACATGATGCAAAATATTTTAGGTCCTCTTTAATAGTAGAACTGGTTCTCTTCTAGATTTTAGTTCCATTCTGATTGATTGTTTTGAATTTATTAATTCTATGGTTATAATCATTGCCTTGAATGTAAATACAATATAGTACCTTAAAAGATTTTAAACGGGCGATCGGAGTGGCTATCTTATGTATCGGTATTACTATAATTGGTAGGCAAAGTTGGAACACTTGTTTGATCTCATCATATTGAATTCGTAGAAGCAAGAAAGCTTCATTTATTGTTTTATTATTGCGGGTTTCTTTAATTACAAGATGACAATTAAATCAGTTCACGTTGTGCGTTCGCAATTTCCATCATGTTGGACTTTTAAAAGCTGCAAGCATTGTTCTTACTACTTGTCTAATTCTTTTTAACTTTTTCGTATCTATTGGTATCTTCGTTATTTTGAACATAACCGGAAGAATTAGGCCGATTAAATCGGATACTTGACGTACCCTTTGCCTACTTTCTTTTTTATATTACTCCTACATATGTTTATTACGTAATATGGAAAATCCGCGTCATACTGCAATAGTCTTTCTCACTCGTTTGTGTAGTCATTATTTCAGAGATGTGCCTCCTTCAATCTATTATGTTTGCTTGAAAATTGGTATATCAATGCGTTCTTTTTGTAATGTGGAGGACTTCCGTCGTGTTGAACTCGTGAAAGTTGCAAATATTGCTATTGGTCCTTACCTAGTTCGTTTTAAAACATTTCTACGCCTATGTGTGTAATCGGTGTCTTAAAGATAGTTCTAATGAGACAAACATGTTTTCAGTCGGGCGATTGGGGCAGCCAGTCGATGTGTCTTCGTCGATCTATTATACGTTTGTCCGAATTCACATATCAAATGTCCTTAAGTTGTGCTGTGTTCTGCCTCCGTTGTGTTGAACTCTTGAGGTCTGTTTGTGTAATTGTTATCATGAAGACGATCCCAATGATATCAAAAGATTTTCATCGGACAATGTATTTTGTTCGAATTGACATATATATTTGTACAGCAGTTGTATGGTCTCCATAAACATACACATAAACATAAACATTCGTGTGACTGTATTTGATCCATCTGAGCAGCCCGACATTCTGATGGTAGTAAATAATCATTTAAGGGACCTCCATCGTGTTCGAATCGTACAAATTGCAAGCATTTTTCTAAAGACTTATTTAATTCGCTCGGGCAACTCTTGCGGCTAAATTTGTATACGAGTTACATTTCCCCGAACAAAATGGAAGACTTCGATCACGTTGAAATCAAAAAGTTGCTCAATTTTCTTGTAGATAAGTGCCTAATTTGTTTCTAATTCTTCCAGATCTGTGTATAAACGTTACACTACAAATAACATCGGTTAAAAAAGTTTTAACGGATTCAGTCCGGCGATCGGAGTGGCCATTCATTGTGACTTTGTTGTTCTACATTTTCGGTATATATGTTAAAGGTATTTTTTCATGCTGTACAGAATTTTAATTATGTACATTTGCATTATATAGAGACATTAAATTAAAAGAATTACTAATTTGGTACAAACAATTTAAAAAAGATAAAGCTGTAAATTGGGCACCTATTTACTGAACAGCGTACGCGTCGTAATCTTGAATCATAGCGACTATCTCGCCGCTATATCCGTTAGCTGTAATCAAGAAAAGGTCATTACTGCATTCCAATATGAGCCAAGTGTGCCCAGCAGTACGATAATTTCGGTAAAATTTCCTACTATTTTAGGTGCATTCACCATTGCTAGGAAGTCTGCTTGTTATCGAGGTATTATTGTACATCTTTTAATTAATATAGCGGAGGCTGTCTAGTAATGTTCCAACAAAAATTGCTCTCGTTAGCCTCGGTCAGATGAGTGTTGTAATGTGTTACTTTACTTGCGTAGGATTATATTGATTTAAATTTGTCATTTTTGGGGTGTCTTTTTTTTCAGTAAGATCTAAGTGTTCAGGTGTTTGGCGCTTCTGAACTATCTTCTAGATTCGCTTAAATGAAATTTGTAATTTTGCACGGTGATTGGACAATTGGGAAAAATTCAGATTAACTGGAACAAGTGATGGTGAAACTATTAATCTAATTTAATTAGACTGGTAGAGTGTGATTATCTATAAGTAAGTTTATATTCATCTTAAATTTGAGTGTGAGCATAATCTACCCATTAAATATGGCATTTCAATTTTAATAGTCGGTGTTCTTAACCTTCTTTCGGTGGTAGTACAAGGTATCTTTTTTTTTGGTGCATAATGTGTGTAACATCGCCATGAACAGCAATGCAAGCATTTACTCGTCGTGGCATGCTTTCTATCGAGTGGTTTATGTTCTCCTGGGGTGTCTCGTTCCATATAACCTCAAGTTGGTGTCTCAGCTCGTCTAAGTTGGTAGTAACGCTTGCCAATAATCTTAGTCGCCGGCCCATCATGTCCCTTAGATAGTCGATCAGCGATAAGTCCGGTGATCGTGCAGGCCAGGGCAACATTTGCAATTGTGCGTATTGGAGGTACATTCTGTTAATGTTTGTAGTGTGTGTTGGGAAAATACCGTTTGGCTACGTCTGCATGAATGGTACTAACACCGGTTCCAGCGATGAGCATTTACAGTGCCTGGCACGAACCAAGAGGTGATCGAAACAAATCGCACCCTATACCATAACTCCAGGTGTTAAAGCTGTATGGACTCTAGATTTCGTCTTTCTCCTCGATATCGACGTACCTTCCTACGGCCGTCATTTGACCACAAACAAAATCCTGATTCGTCACTGAAGATAATGTCGTTCCATTGCTGATTCCAATGCTGCCACTCTTGACACCAAACAAGCCTAACAGCCTAGTGATGTGCAGTTAAAGGGAGCCGTTGGAATGGACGGTAGGATCGCAGTCCAAAAGAGGAGATTCTTCTGTAAATTGTTGCCATTGGCACGTGGCGGTGAAGAGCTCGCATCCAGTCTACAGCACCAGACCTTGTTGTTTGAAAGCGGTCTCGTGTAGCTATTCTAAGAAGAAGTCGATCTTCACGAGCATTGCTGCTACGTGGAGGTCTACCAGCTGGACGATGTCGCTGCATGCCTACTTCTGACCAAGTAGACCATATTCGCGCAACTGTAGTGTGGTCCCGATTTACCCTTCTACCAATTTCACGAAAAGAAAGTCCAGCGACTTTCATGCCGATAATTCGACCTCTATCAAAATCGGAAATGTTAAAATTTCTACGTTGTCGTACTGGAGGCATTTTAAAACATTAATACTGTCACAAAATGTAACAAAATCTCGAAACAGCTAATTAATGTTTACTAGACATTGTTTTGTTTCTAAGCAACTAGTTGATGAGAGACAGTAGACGAACACCACAATCACTTGAATTTTTTAATGGAAATGGTGATCATTTCATACGCGATAATAAAACATTATTTTAGCAAAGTTCCAAACCCGTAGTTTCATTTTTAGTGGGTGGTGTATTTCATATGAAACAGAGCATAGTTTACAGTTGATTAAAAAGTATAGGTTCGAGCGGGGTAATAATGAAACGAAATTTAAAACTTACAAAAAAATATATGTATATAAAAATTCGTAAACACACCGTTTATGCATTAAATGATATATTTTTCTGTGGTCTTTCGTTTACCAGTAGATTTTTCTCAATGTACGCCATCTTTCATAAAAAAAATTAAAACTGCGTTTCACATTTTACCTGGAATTTGAATAAATGTGAAACAGTACCGGGAAAAGGTGAAATGTGGCTCTAAAGAACAGCACCTGCTGTTCAAGTGCAATTTAAAGGGTAATATTGAAAAGAGCGGAAAAAGTGAATCAAAATCATAAATAAGGCATATTTTAAAATGCATTCTTGAACTAATATAAGCGCAAAAAAGTCCTTGTACCTCCTGATGCATATTTTACTTTGTTCGAAACAAGTAAGTTTTTTCTATTCCTTTTTTTTACTAGCAATTTCAAATGCTATGCCATTTTTTTCTGCCATGAAATACTGCTTCAACACTGGCATCACAATATGTCGTCGGTTTTTTGGTGTAATTTGACTGGCGTGTCATATTTTCCCTTTTTTTATTAATAATTATTTTTAGTAACTGCTATTATTTGATAAGTTTGACTGAATCTACGTTTTCCTTCACTTATTATTTATTGCACGCCTAAATAATTTGAAAGGATAATTTGAATTGCCTTTGAAGTTATTTAGAAAGTTTTCCGGCAAAATGTGATTTTTTAGATACATTTTACACTGTCACCTTTTGAATTGTGTACTACCCCAATACTTAACTGAAAAGGTATAAAAATTAATATTCATCTGGAGAAAACTTTAATTATGGATTTATAAGTGATAGTTTGGTATAATAATTGCACATGAAAAATACAAAACTGCATTTCACTTTTACCCCTGTTGGCCCTACCTTAAAATTTGATGCAACAATTTGAAGTAATCTATAACTATTTTACAAATAAGTTGTTGTTAACAATATGGTTATATTTAATAATAATAAAAAATTCAAAATCAATGTAATTGTTTCCGGTTGACATCTACTTCAGTTCTCTTGTTTCCGTTAAACCAAACACTCAACCGGCAGCTCTCACAACTCCATTACAAATGGATAGCATTGATAATTTATCACGAAACCGCTTAATAAAAGTGAATAATTTTTCTTGTTGATTTGTTCTAAATAGAAATGGCCAATTCGTCATAGATTTTTCTGATTAATAGACAGCTTCTGCCGCGTAACATAATAATTCAAGTATTTTTCTCTAATTGAACTGCTTTCGCGTGCCGCATTAATCAGTGCTTTGACGACTTGGTTTTGAGAAAATTGTAGTAGTACTTTGTACGAAACAATCGATGTTATCGAGCAATAATCAATATATTTATTTTATAAACATGAATTCTTTTCCCCTGTAATAAACTTGCTTCGTTTGGCTTCCGATCTAATTTGCTGGCCCCTAGTTAACATGGCGCTTTGATACTAGTGAGTTCGAAGTTCATTCACATAAATTGTTTCTTGATACGCATTCATTCATAACACGGTATGTTGATAAATAATTCGATTCTATAAGACATATCTACATGAAATTTTGCTCATACGTATCTTTTCCAGTGACGTTATCAATGCGGGAATGTTGTTTTTCAAATAGCCTATGAGGCTCCTAATTGTTGTTGCACGGAGATCAAATTCTTGTAAAAAAATTCGCTACATGATGTTACAAATATGTATATTTCCTCGAGCCTATAATTTGTACACTTTAAAAATAACTCGAAGATAGTTGCTTTCTTACCACCATATTGTAAAGATTTGTGTTTCTTTATAAACGCGTAGAATATCCGAAAAACTCCGTTAAGTTATTTGAGCAGCACTGTTTCAAATAATAATAGGTATTCGTTAAATATAGTTTCTTTTAAAAGTCTCAAATCGTGTTAAAATAGTGTAAAATAGTAAAATTAGAAAATTTTACGATTCGCCTTATATATACATTTTGTTTCATTGCTTGTTTACGTTTTCATTAACATATCTTTTTCAAACTTTCGGTATCTATATATTGTGTGTATCAATTAGTAACTTACTTTAGATCAACTAGAAGTAAACCGTATATGTTTTTTGGTTATCAGAAGAATCTGTTGAAAGCCGATACGTAACTGTAAAATGAGTCTTGAGGAATTTTCACATCAAACTACGCGGTGGAATACGTCCAGAAACAATATTATTCTTTATTATACCGTTCCAGAGAATTTCTAGAACACACCAGAGACTAAAAATCGCCAGTTTATGGTGCTCTACGTGATCAGTCCGTTAATTTTATGCCGATTTGGAATTGAAATGTTGTCAATCTTTGTGTAATTATCTACACTGTTTTATAGTTAAGAACCCATGTAAAAGTGCTGCAACTAACAAAAAACGATTAACCTTCGACATATCTACTAGAAAATCAGTAGAAATTATGCTAGTTTGAATGTATAACATCAACAGTGAAAAACATATTTTTATAAAATCCCGAGATATTTAAAAAAATTCTGTATTGGTGTTCCTTCGTTCGTTCTAATTACAACGATTAGGATTTGTGAAGTAACGGAAGTGAAACTGGAAAGATCCACCAGCCTTCGCTAGGAGTAACGGAAGAAGAAAAAAAGAATATGTCGGAGTTCAGGCCATGTTTTAGCGCTGATGTTGGAGTAAAGTAAAACCTTGCCGTTCTTCCTCCCCTTTTAATTGTAAGATTAAAAAATGCGCCCAATCTCCGATTGTAATGCCATTATTGCCATTGGTGGATAATTTAGCTAGAAGCAACTTTTTTTTAAGAAGTCTATAAATATGAAAATGTAGGGGAATTTAAAGAAGGCACTGCAAAAAATTCCGGAAACTACGAACAATTAAATTAGCCTATTTACATTCTCATTTTGATAAGATTTTGTAGAAGATCACAAAAAGAGTTATTAAATTTAAAAAAAATTCGTGTATCATCTTGCAAACTCGGTGCACCTGCTTTTAAATAAACGTACCTATGTTAATATCAGAATTAGGTTGCAGCTGCTGTCACTGCAGGGTGAATTATTTAGATTTTTCCTTTATTAAATCTTTTATCTAACAACCGAAGCAGTAATTATTTCATACTATTAAATTAGGCATAAATTGTAGTAATACTGTCAATATTACAATTTACTTTCGGCTTTGACTGCGACGTCATTTGGGAACTATATCCAGCATTATCGGGTAAGACCTGACCTGTAGCTTGTCTGCCTTTACAAGCAGTTGCTCAAAAAGTTTGAGCAATATTTGTTTGTAGGCCCTGCCTGCCTAAACAGGGCCGTGTGCTTATATTAATCAAACCTTGAGGCGGACAAGGATTTGAACTTAATGTATTTTGTTTGCCAGGACAATAATACTTAATCGGCTTTTGCCTGTTAGCTGTTTGTGAACCTATACACAAACTAACGTTTCGCATGACATTGTAGCTTGCATCTTCAGAATGAATAGAATACTGAACTCAAATCCGGGAAGCGGAGGTATTTAAACCTCTTTCAGCCAGTCGGGCAGATACGACGGAGTTCTGGTTGGCTGTCACCGTTGGGCAAAGACGAATCCGGAGCTTAAAACCATTCTCCCTGTTTATGTTGTTAGGTTGTTTCTCAATTTCAGTTGCTTCACGTGTGATACGAGGGAAGTAATGAGGCACCCTGGCGAGTACCCGAGCATTGTCAAAGTCCATCTTATGCCCAATTAAACATCATGTTCAGCCGCCGCAAATGTTGTGATGCGGTTGTGTTTGCAATCACCTTTGTGCTCTCGCACTCGCACTCGATGGAACGACCAGTTTGTCCGATGTAGTTTGAGCCACAAGAGCATGGGATGTTGTAGATCCCGGTTGATTTTTTAAATTTGATATATGATCCTTTGCGGATCTGAAACCGTTTCCGAAAGTTTCATTAGTCCTAAAGACTATCTTTATGCTGTACCTTCTAAGAACATGCCCAATCTTATCAGTAGGTACTGCCTTTACTGTAAGATAGAAAAGCTAAGCCTTCCGGAGGTGCCAGATCCTCCTTAGCCTTGGGCTGTTCTGCATTGCGGATTGCTCTCTGAATTTCTGTGGCTGTATAACCATTTTGTTGTAACGACATCAAGAGATGATTTTTTTCTTGTTGTAGGTGTTCTGCATCTGAGATTCGGACTGCTCCGGTTGTTAGAATTTTTAGCACAGTTGCTTTCTGCATCGGGTTATGATGCGAATTTGCATTTAAATACTTGTCTGTATGTGTTTTCTTTGTGTAAACTGCGTGCCCCAAGCTACCTTCTGGTTTATGTGTAACATGTACGTCTAAGAATGGAATACTGACATTTTCCTCTACTTCCATTGTAAATTTGATTTTATTATGAATTGAGTTTGGGTGTACTAGAAATTGTTCTAGTGTTTGGCGTCCGTGAGACCAAATGACGAACGTATCGTCTACATATCTGAACCAGGATTTAGGATTAAGATCAGCTGCTGCCAAAGCTTTGGTTTCAAAGTCTTCCATATGTATGTTTGCAATAACAAGTGATAGCGGTGAACCCATAGACGCTCCTTCAACCTGTTCATACAAGTTGCCATTCGAACTAAAAAAGGTGTTCTTCAAACATATTTCGACTAATTGGTTTAGATCTGTAGGTAGTTTATCTCTTGGGATCTCTAACACACCATCTACCGGTACTTTTGTGAAAAGGCACAAATCGTCGAAACTGACTAAAATATCTCCTTCACACAGCCGTAAACTTTTGATCTTGTTGACAAAGTCACGGGAATCCCTTATGTACGATTCTGTGTTACCACTAGGTAAGTGGTATCTTTGATAAATCATAAATACGCAGGGTGACAGAGTTTTTGGGTATGATGCGCTGTTTTTCCGTGGCGTCAATAGCTTCAAAGCAGTTGATGATGAATTATTGTAGGTGTGTTTCTTTAGCGTATAATGTTAGCCCTAGATATCGTAATCAGTTAGCGGCAATCTTTCCTTAAACAGTCATATTAAGTCATGCCGAACTTCGGCAAGGTTATTGTGTACAAAATTTTCGTGTTAGTGTTGAGTATTACCAAGTTTTTTTATGAATGAATTGGCAATTTCTTTCCACGTTTCCCATATGTAACTTCGACTGTTATTTAATACGCATCGAAATGTACAATTTCTGAAAATATTCGGTATACACTAGAAGTGATGGAAGTGTATACACATTACCTGAAATTGAATCAATACGAGCCCTAACAACTATATATTCGGACACTACTAATTTTTCTAGTAAATGGACGTAAAAGCCAACTCAAATATTTTATTGAATGTTTCTATGAACGCTTATTGCTTTAATAATATTATTGTATGTCGTTTTTAATAAAAGCTTATGATAAATTTATATAACAATGTTTATCCATTAAAAAGTAACAATAAATGCGTAATTAATGTGGCAACTAAATGTTCGGACACTGTTCTTTTAATAAGGTGTAACGTCTCCTTTGGCTTTGATTACAGCCTTAATTCTACCAGGCATGGTAGAAACGAGTTTTTTTTTACAAAATTCAGGGGTGAACGAATCCCATATTTCTTGAATTTTTGTTTGCAAGGTAGGAAGCGTACGTTGAGGATTATCACGTAATTTCTGCTTCATTTTGTGCCACAGCGTTTCAATAACGTTGAGATCGGGCCAGTCTAATACGGTAATGTGATGGTCAGACAACCATTTTTGAGTGGTTTTGGCGGTATGGCACGAAGCCCCATCTTGCTGGAATATGAAATTTCCATCCTGTATGCTCGGCAACAAGCTTCTTTCTAACAAATCTTGATAATATAGTGCATTCACTGTACCCTTTATGAACGCCAGCCTTCCTAAACCGTATGCTGACATGCACCCCCAAATCATTTGTCCCTGAGGAAACTTTACTGTGCGTTTAAGGCAGTCTTTGTGGAAGGCTTCGTCTCGCGATCTTACAACTCGTCTTCGAAAATCCCCAACGCAGATGTCGAACTTGGATTCGTCACTAAATATGATTTTATACCAATCGTCGCGAGTCCAGTTAGCTTTGTCTTTCGCCCACGCTAACCGTTTCTTTTTCTGACGGTTGGTTAAGAGTGGTTTCTCCTTAGCCTAAATAATTTGAATGCTGTAAAAGTTTTGAATGCTTGTTTTGTTTTGTATGCCTTATAAAATCCAAGACCAGACTTGTGAATCCATTTTCGGCAGCATTCTCGTGAAAGTCTCAAGCCCGTTTCAGTATTCCACAGTGCACTTATTTCACGTAGGGTGGCCCTTCTTGAATTTTTACAAACTCTAACTAATCTTCGTTGTTGTCTAGGAGTTACAAGTTTGGGACGGCCAGTGCTTTTACCCTTGATGTTAATATCTGCGGTTTCTCCAAATTTGTGAATAATGTCTGCTATTGTGGATTTGGCTAAACCCAAGTTTTGAGCAATTTTACGCATAGAATTGCCCCTATGGTATTCTTTAATTACAGTTTCACGAATTAATCGAGGTGTTGGTGTCCCTCGAACCATAACTATTGATTTGTAAGACACAAAGTGCCAAACACATACCAAAATGACAGGAAAACTATATTAAACAAAATTATCGCAGCCGCCTGCCTGTAATCACGAAGAATGACTAACATGTCCGAACATTTAGTTGTCAACCAAAATATTTGTCTTTAAAACAAATTATTGTAGTAGTTCAAAAAAGGTATCACTTGTACATAACGTTTGTAAATAAGTTGAGGTACTTATACTGTACAGCATTTTTATCACAAAAGTTTTCAAAATACCTCATATGTCAAATTACAGAATATTCTTTAAGAATATGTGATGTGTCCGAATATATAGTTGTTAGGGCTCGTAGTTTTGCTAACTAAAGCATTTACCAACGGGGTCAAGGAGTGATTCGCTACAATGAAACTAAAGTCGGGAATATTGAGTATTTCGTGAAATTGATTCTTTACCCTCTTATGAATTCTGTTCGAATCATGAAACTGATTTTTTCTCGATATTAGGATTTTATTAAATATTCTAAAATTGCATTTGTTTATAGTCAAAGTCGCAACTTTTTTTTGTTCCTAAGTATTAAGTGGAATTCGAACTTACTTTCGCGTAAGATAAATTTATCTCGCTTATATACGTTGTATATAATTTTCAGGAAATTGTTGCGTATAATTTACCTGCAATACTTGTTGTGTCGTGGTGTTTAACTGTTGATACATAAGTGCATGCTTGGTATGGCTATCGGCAGGCTTAGGATAAATATGTACTTAAAATTTGGAATATATGCATGCAAATATGCACGTAAAATACCAAAAATTTGCACAATTATAGTCATTTAAGGAAAGTAAGACTTAGATATATACAAAAACTGATAATACTAAAAATTATTAATATTAAAGTAGAATTAACAATAAATTTAAATACTATTACATTTAGTAATTAAATGGTCTTAATAAATTTCTATTATCACAAAGAATGTCAAGCGGAAATACGTTTACCTGTGCTATAATCCCTAAACCATGCTAAGAATGGACGAAAAGAATTTGCATTTGCTGGTATGATTAGCATGGATCCTCGGAAGTGCTTAATCTTAAGCCTTACGAATATTCAAACAAAAATGTAAAAAATGTATTTTTTCATGCTGTTCTGCTATGAAACTATTCAATACTTTCTAAATAATTACATTTTATGCAGTTGAAATCAATTTTTTTTAGAAATATGCGGTTTTAATTAGAAACCTTCAAAATGTACATTTATTGTAAATAAAACTATCCTAAGCCTGGTTATTAGTTTTAGCTAATTCATAATGACAATCGTACTGTGCTCCTGTTTACATTTTTATTCCATGTCATTTTCAAAACGACCTCTCCATCGAAATGTTCAGTTTGCCTAAATGTATTTGGGTGCTGCTTTTGATATTTCCATAAGTCATATCTTTAGTTTTATCAAATTTACTTAACGATATCTTCGAGTGACATGGGAAATTAAACCAACACTTGCGCATTACAGCAATATAGATACAAAATAACAGTTTTTCTTGATTTTGTTGAACTTCTTTAACAGATGTGTTTTTTCCTTCAAACATAGAAGGGGTGCCCTTTTAACTAACTTACGTGACGGCGTACTTCTATTTATATCGGGAATAGCATTGCATACTTAATCAATTAATATGAATTAACGTATGTCATAATACTTATATGTTTTATAAGAATTATTTAGGGAAAGAACTATATTAAAAAGTTACTGAAGTTGTTGAAAAGAAAATAGAAGAGGAGAGAAACAAAATGAAACACTTCGGAAAACATGAAGTAACTGGAAAAAAGGATGTTAGAATAGAGAAAGGAGCAAATACAAATTGTAACAATAGTGCTTACAAAGGACGATAACAAACAAGTGAAAATGGATTTGTGAAAGAAGGTAATGACAGGAACAAATGTTGCGCAATCCATGCTATACTTTGGTCACCCAGAAGGCTGTCAGATGTAATCGAACCTTGGTTTTTGCTGAAAAAAGAACAGCATTAGAATATTTCAGTTTCATTTCAGGAAAATGAGAAACACATACACTAGGTACTCAAAAAATAAAGTAGGCATTTTTTGTTGTTGACATATTTCTATCACGAATGAACATTTTTTAATTATTATTCCGTACAAATTTAAAACAACTATTTATTTCAACTGTAACAACATTTAAAAAAATTAAATTAATATTAATGAAACTATAAGGTGTTAAACACAATCATGTGGAAAACTAAAGTGATGAGTAAGGTAATAATGGTTCAAAATTAATTCAAAATTTTACGAAAACTTATTTTTCTTAAAATTTGTATACAATCAATACTTAGTATTGCCCCCTCGGGTTTGTATAACTGCAGTACAACGTCGGGGCATACTGCGAATAAGGCTTCGGAGGTTTTCTTGAGGGATATTCTCCCATTCTTCAATTAATTCTAATTCTCGGAACGTCACAGGAACATTTGGACGGTGTCTAATGCATCTTGCCAAATAGTCCCATACATGTTCGATCGGGTTCATGTCAAGACTACATGCTGGCCAGTCCAAAGTTCGAACGTTGTGTTCTTGAAGATAACAAGTAACAATCCGGGCAGTGTGCGGCCGAGGATTATCATGCATTAGGATGAAATTTTGGCCATCGTTTTGTACTCTGGGTACCACATGAGGCTCTAGAATATCCTGATGTACTTCTGCCCTGTAATAGCGCATTTGCGAATAACTACCAGATTTGGGCGACCATTTATCGAAATACCGCCCCAAATCATTACCGAACCACCTCCAAAAGGAACACTATTTTGTAGTTTTTGCGGTAAATAGCGTTCTCCCATTCTTCGCCAGACTCGTATTCGTCCATCACTCCCCGAAAAAACAAATTTTGTTTCGTATGTAAACATTACCAGACGCCAGTGCCGAAGTTGCCAATTGACGTGCTGCCTAGCAAATTGTTGTCTCATTCGACAATGCTGTCTAGATAACTTTGGTACTTTTGCAGGACGTCGAGATTTTAAATTGGCCTCTTCTAGTCTGTTACGAACAGTTTGGCCACTTACTCTACGGCCACTAGTACGCAACAGGTCCTCTTGAAGATCCCGCGCAGTGGATGTGCGACTACGAAGTGCTTGTAAACGAAGAAAACGATCATCCGCAGCAATCGTTTTTCTTTGACGGCCCGTTCCTGGACGTCTCGTAACCTGATTTGTCTCTCTGTAACGTTTCCATAACTTCCAAATGGTCCCTTCTACAACTCCAAGCTCCCGAGCCACATAACGCTGAGAATAACCTTTTTGTAACAACGTAACACCTCTAGTAACTTCTAATGGAGTTAAATGTCTCCCAAATCGTTAAGGAACTTGATGGTGATGTTCAGCCATATCAACAAATGACGGAAACAATAGACATCATGCATTGTTTATTTGTAACAAATCCCTTGATCACTTTAGTTTTTAGCATGCTCACGTTTAACAGCTTGTAACTTTATACGTGAACAAAAAAATGACGACTTTTGTTTTTTAAGTAGTGTATAATTAGTTCAATCTCTTAAGAGATTCAAATTCACATGGTTGTCCTATTTCAACCCATTCTGTATTTTATGTGTCATAAGAACGTGCTTCATGATTTTGTACAGTGTCTAAGTGGATAACTGAATTTAAATGTGGTCGTGAAACTATGAAAAACAACCCCCGCAGTGTAGGTCTGAAAAAAAGAGCAGCACCAGAAATAATTAAAAAATCTAGAATGTTTTGGTGTCTTGTCGTTAAAAAGTTGTATAATTGTCAAGGCTGTGGACAACTCGGATGAATGTACATTTCATATTTTAACTCTTAAGATGGATGGGCTTTTCCTAAGAATTGACAAAAACAACAATTAAAGCAATCGAACCATCGCGAGAAATGGTAAAGGCATATTGTTGATAAAGCTTCCACGGGAAGTGACAATATCTGTAGAGAATTGCGCAAATTCTATGGACCATTCGGAGTAAGTATTCGTAAAAAAAGACTAGTTATAGTGAGGGAAAGCGTCATTTTCAATTAAGACAACGTCGCCGACAAGTGGTGCTTCGATTTCGATTTTCGACTAATTATGAAGCTGAAGCAGCTATTGAATATTCCGCATGCTTTATAGATCGAAATTTTGTGTTGGTGTAGGACTGTGAAACATAAAAATAATTTCAAAGCATATAAATCGAAAACGCGTCAAACGACTCTCGCATAAGCAAGATACAGTCAATGGTGCTTCTCGAATTCGGAAAAACATGTACGAGAATACAGCATCTAAGGATTTGGATTGGAAAAGATCTTAATTTAGATGACAACGCTGACAATACCTCGTATACCTCCTTGTGATTTGATTAATGTATGCAGATTTCACCGAAGCCTGCTGTTAGTCGCGGAATTGCGCTGTGATATTTTGTAGTTTGTGGTGTGGTTGTAGAACAGCCCGAGCCCCACCAGTATCAAAACCGTTTGCGGAAGAAGTGGCCGCCGTAAGCAAACGTTTACACGTTACTCCATCCAATTAGTTAAATTAGCGCCGGTAAAGAGGCAAGCACATGGTCATCCGCGGTGCAGTGGCATTGACCGAAGGGCCGCACAAGAGCATCGCACCCTCCGCTGCGCGGTGTAAATAGTCGCGCGAGGGCGTCAGCCCTGCCCTTGAACCCGGACACTATCGATTTCGTTGGGAGAGGAAGATACGCGGATAAGGGAAGGAAAACCGTCCGAGAGAAAACTGAGCCGGCTCCGGCCACATTCAGAGATGAACTTCTGTTCGCTCTCGACATGGGCCCCTCTTAGCGCTTTTTCAGCGGTCGAGAATTTCGGTGGAATGTGTGGGGTCCGAGTTAGGTTGAGATTGGTCAGCCGACTTCTAGGAATTAGACCGACCAAGGCAAAGGAAAAGCCGACAGATACCTCCAACCATCAAGTTTGTCAGGCGACGATGTTGGACGTAGAGTTGTTCTTAAAGAATTTTAAAGACGAAAATGGTGGGATCTGCCACGTCTTTGCACTTTGAAAACGATTTTGTTCCCCGACGACGCATACAATTGTTGGCGAAGGGCGGCTCGAAACTGTTAGATTTACAGGGTCTTTTTTGTGTTTACGCAGGGTACCGTAGATAATCACGCCGTTAGGCAAATGTAATAATCAATATTGTTGATACTTCAAGGTAATTGTATCAATTAGTGTATGAAGTTTTTGTAAATACCCGCGGAACAGGTTACCATCTTAGCCCCACTACTGCGAAGATTCTGTATACGCACCTGAGAATTTGTCATTCGCCATGGAAGCTTTACATCTCCAATTGCTTCCTGCCTAAAACATAACTTTATTTGTCGTAGAAAGTTTCGTTTTGGGATGCTTTTTAGGTTTTATGCAGCCGTAGTGGTAGTTGAACGTTTATGCCAATGCATTTTCTAAATTAGAATTTTCAGGATTAATGTTTCCCACCTAAAACATCACTTATTCGTTTTGAAACTTTGATTTTTGGATTCCTTTTTTGTTTTTATGCAGCTACACAGGCAGTGTAGTTGACGGTTTGCTGCAGCGTATTCTCAAGTTGAGGACTTTCAAAATTATTGGTTTCCGCCTAAAACTTAGATTACTCGTTTTTGGAACTTCGGTCTTGACTTTTTGGGTTTCATAGAGCCGTAGAAGTAGGTAACAATTAAATCTAACTTTTCCGTAAGTCGCAGTGGAAATAAATTGTAAAAGAGAATGCAGATTTTAAATGCAGCTAGAAATTAGTTAATACTCATGTGCTGTTTATATTATTATATTTTTATTACCTACTTCAGTTGTTTAAAAAAAACAACATTCTCGTTGTTCATCTTAGTTTCTAAACCCTTACATAGTTAGAACCGCCATTTAAAGCAGGTTTGGATGTTTTATAAAATAATATTATATAACTTACTACTATTTTTTCAAAATTTTATATTTCAGTTACTTTTCATTATCGAAGAAGGTAATACTCACTACATGTATGGTCCCTTTGTCATTACCAAAATTCCCTAAGCGGTACTTCGTGGAATCATTAAACAAAATTAAATACAACTGGAAGTTTACAAAATCCTCACACACCCAAGCTACAAATATTTTGTACTTATATTTTCTTGTGCCTTCTACCCAGTCCCCTTGTCCATATCTTGTGCCATACCTTAATTCAGTTGTCTTCGTACTATAGCTTGTGTAATCCCTTCTTTCCAGGAACATCGAGGTTTTCCACGCGTTTTCCTTTGTGGTGGAACTCACGTGGATATAGGTACCTACGTCGCGGCGACTGATCTTCGGGCATTCTTATTAGGGGTCCAACCAATCGCAAAGCTGTTTCTGTAGCTTTCATTTGATTTCTGATTTCTTCGTTGGTTATACATATGTTGATGCCTTGATACTCATGTACTGCGTCTCAGGTAGTCCATTTCTAGTGCTTTTAATCGGCATCTTATAACTGCGTTAATTGTACGAATTTCACTTCCATGCCAAGAGTTTGATTCAACCATTAATCGTCCTATACGTTTTTTTTAGATATTTTGAGTTATTTCTGTCCCACCATATGGAATTGTCACATTATCTACTTTGCTTTTCGTATCCTATGTTTAATTTCTCTTCCTCTAAGTCCATTTTTATTTAAAATCTAATTGAAGTTGCCAAGGTAATATAACAGCAGTACAATATAATCAAACATCAAATAACCACTTAATTATAATAAAAGAAGAATCAAAGACAGAACTGAAGAAAATGCTGAAGATCCCCTGGTCCAGCCAATATACCTGTGGAACTGATTAAATGTAGAGGTACAAAAATCATCAACAGATTATCAAGTCGGATAAATAAATGTTGTAGATTTGGTACTTCTTCTTCTTCTATTTCTTCTTCTGCACTTTAGTGTGTCGGATGATATTTTTTCAAAAAAAGCTACTTTAAAATTACTTTACAAAATTGAGTAAGGGACATAAATTCCACGGTGCGATATTAAGGGCTACTAAAGTAACTCAAAATAAGTTTTTGTTATTGAAACCGTAGCTAAGTTAACAGAGAACCTTTCCACTTACGGTTATTTACCCAGTAGACAACATGTCCAACCTTAAATTAAGATGACAACATTATAAGAATTGTGATAAAAAATTGCTAAAAGTAGTGCTAAAATACGGTTAAATTAATCTACTTTCAAGACATATGTGAAATTAATTTAGATAAATGTTTTCACCTTATTACAAACTACTATCCTTTACACAACCAATGTCAAGATTTATCTAGTTTTCTTAACAACGCAACGACTCTGTTCTACTAATTTATTTCATCGTATATTATATGTATTTTTACGTTGGCTGCAGTTCGCTTTTCAGTGTTCAGGTGGACAACGCTAAGACCCAGGAAGGATAAGGAAACGAATATAACGATTGTCCTAAAAAGTTAATTACATTTTTGGTTGCCAAGTCACTTTAGCATCCCCTTAAGGACCAATGAGTAAAAAAATTTTTAGAGGTCGGTTCTTCAAGATATATAAATCAGCACTGCAAGCCTTTCCGGCCCATGGTTATTTTACCAAGATATAGGGATCAAAAATTGAAGCCACAATATCATATATCACTGTTTTGATGAAATGTGTTATATGTAAAAGTAATTACGTGAATATGGATTTTGAATACTAATTTCATCGATTTATATCAATATAAATTTACTATTTAAAATTTTTTAATTCGGATCGAGATTGTCTAAAACACATTCATTATATTTTTTGTACTTACAGAAGACACATTTACATTGCAGTTTCACTCCATTGTTGTCATATTTCTCAATTCTCTGTTCTTCAGTTTCTTGGAGAATTGACCTGAAAGCTTTCTTTTTAACTGTTCCCACACTCTCGGCAAAAACTCCTCAACAATGTACTACCGTGCATATGCGCCATTGTTTGATTATTCTGTATTATAACACTATCCTGTTATGGAAGATCATAGAAACATAATCAATCTCACACAAAAAATTACAAAATTTTCTTTAACTGGAAAACGCTTGTATCGACATAATGTATGTGAATGACACATGAAATCTTATAATATACCATTCTAATGTTTTTTTTTTTACTATATAATGATTGATAATATTGTCTTCAAGTTCAAGTTTTTTCAAATAGACTGATATTTGTCTGTTCTTTTTTTACACTGGGAACTATTTCCTTATTTTGTATACATTTATTCACCTATAGCACTGCAATTGTCAGCAGTTTCTCCTTGTTGAGAGGCTCATTATTATTATCATCAAATGTCCTGTATTATCCAGTGAATACTTTTTTGCCAGCACTTTATGAGACAAGCGATGTTTTACCAGTATGTGATCTCTGATATCTGATCGTACGGTACGGTTCATTTTATATCTTCACCATTTCCAGATGCAGCTGCAATAAATGATAAACTATGGGGGATGTTTGTTAACCTCAATTTGCTTACAAACTACTAAGTCTACATATGTCATGGATATAAAATATTAGATTATATTAGAAAAAATTGTTTCTTACATTTTAATCTGTTCTCGTCACCAGTATAAATTTAAAGTATTATTAGAAACAAGGTAGGGACTTGAAACATTATTCTATTAATTTTATTAGACAAGATGACTGAAATGTTGCACAGTTAAGCGAAATTCTTGTTTTCACGTGCTGTAGATTTAGTGATTTTGCATATAAAACTTTAACAATTTGTAACTTTGATAATCCGATAATAGCGATATTTTGCCATTTGCCTAGTAGGAGGCTGCTGTTATTTAGATCCCTTCGCGATTTTGATCTATCTCCGTAGGCGTAGGCACAAAGCTTGCTTGAAGGGTACGATGATTTGTGCGGGATCAAAAATTTAAAAATAATATTTGATTCAATGCTAACTAAGCAATTTCCGTTTAAACGCATCGTTGTCAATGAAAGTTGAGAATATCATACGATTTAGACTTGCCTTGGATAGATCTGTTTCTTAAAATTTCAGGTCCGTAGTAGTTTATTGATCGACTGTAAGCAATTTTTGGTTTACTAAAATTTGTCACCCTAAAATTCTTAACAAATTACACGGAAAGCAGCATTTTCTGTATGGAAAGGAAATTCTGAATATTTCAAACACTTTTAACATGTCGAAAAATAATAGAACTGGCCCAAAATACCAAAATAATTCGGTTCGGTTCAGAAATAAGAGATTCTTTCCGTTTTGGGTTCTTGTATAATAAATAAATGTAGTATCCTTGAAAGACCTGAAAGTACGAAATTAAAAGAGCGTGACTTTAGTCTTCCGTGTATTTACTGGAAGTCATTTGACCGGACGTTCATCAAAAATTTGCAATTCCAAATGGGCAGTTGCTCTTCCAAACTGCTCCTGATTCTCTAGAAACAGTCTTGACTTAGAGCAGCGGTATTCAAACTTTTCTAAGATAGAAGGCTGTTGTGGAATGGCACGGCTCGTTTCCCAATTTTGGAGAGGATGCTTTTATAATAAAGTGTAACCGACAAGTCTTTTCCATTTATTTTAAATCCGTGTCGGTAGTTAGTCTTCAATATGTTACTGTATTATTATATTATATATTAACAGAAAAAATGTTTTTTGCCAATGGAGAGATATTTCGCTACTCATACCTAGCTGACGGGCGACAGGTCGAGGAAACCTGGAAAAGTAGAAAGACATAGTATAGAAATAAATTTACAATAGGAGAACTTCTGTGTAGTAATCATTACGATATGCATTAAAAATTTGACTTTCAGCGAAGTTTCATTGATACGACGTGGATATGTTGGGAATTTTTTAATGCCACCTACTAATTTATAGGATTAACGTTGAACAAGCGGAGCCAGCATACTATTGCAGGTATTATTTTTCATATGACCAAGCAGAATTAAGAAATAGATAGGTCATTCTTCCTAAGGAAAATGATCTTAAATTCAGATGATTTCTTCTTCGAGCTAATAACGATAAATTCGTGAAAGTGGCATCTGTTCCCTTTGTCATCTGCTATTTGAGATTCATTGTTGGCACAATTTAGGCAAGTTTCGTCGTTTTCTTATTTTCTGTCCTAAACAAGATACACTGATCACTTCTTGAGAAGAAGAACATCGGTATCTATCAATAAATTTGGGAAAATTTTATTCTCTTTTAGTTATTAGGTGGAACACGTTTTTTCCGTTTGCTTTTCTTTAATAAAATAGTTATACATGTTATTAGGCAAGTCTTGTTTCTTTCTTATCTTCTAGCAAAATACATAAACCCTTTTTTTTCGTATCTTTTCTGGATAAATGGTTTCCTTCGTTTCCTTCGTACCTTTTTCTGGTGGAATACGTATACATTTTAACACGATTTGTCTTCTTTTATATTCGCTGACGAAAACTAGTTGACAATTTAAAAAAAAACTTTTTTGCGTGTTTTATCATGTTGAAATTTTCCGGGGAAATGGTTAGAAATAAAGAGAAGTTGTTGTATGCTTTTCTTCTTCTCTTGTTTCTTGAGCAGAACAGTTACACAGTGAGAATTTTCTTCCCCTTTCCTCTCTGAAAAACTACCTAGTATTTCAATCTAGTTGCATGCCCTTCTTTTCTCCACGAAAAAAATTATTGTAATTTCATACTTCTCCTTTTCATCTGCTTATTGAGGAAAATTGTAAATTTAGACGAGTCACTTCTTTTTCCACGTACGCTAGAGGAATAGACTTGAAAATATAAATAAATGTTACTGTTTTTCTTATTACCTTCTTTTTTTTTTGGGAAAAATATGTGTATAAAGTAATGAAATGAAATTCAGACTATCGTACTTCTCGTCTTCATTTGGTTTTTGAGGAAAATAGTTCTAAATTGAGACAGATTTCTTGTCTTTCCTCTATAAAATAATTTTACATTTTAGATGAGTGTTACCTTGAGAATAATATTTATACCTACAAATTTAGGTAAGCTTCCTTCTCCTTCGATTTTTGAGGAAATGTTTGTAAGGTGACGCAAATGTTCTCCTCTATTAAGAAAATTGTTTATAAATTCAGGAAAAGTTTCATTCCCCTTGTTTCTTTTATGATAGGTAAGTAATTTTTATTCTTGTTTTTTTTTTCGTGTGATAGAATTACTACAACACATTCGAGCAAGTTGCATCTTATGTTCCTACAACTTCATAAGTAAAATGCTTGTAAATTCAGAGTTTCACACACTTCTTCTTCGTCTGTTTCGTGCTGAAAATATTTATTATTTTATACCACCTTTTCACCACCTTTTTGAGATAAATGTAAACAAGCTTCGCCATTTTCTTTTCTACATGAAAAAAATAATTATCATCTGTCTTCTTCTAAACGTTAAAGACAGATTTATGCTTTTCTTGTTCCCTTTCTTCTTAAGAACAATTACTCTTCTCGTTCTTTTTTTTTAAACTTTATAGTTATATACAGTCAAACTTCTATATTACGAAGTCGCTAAATTCTGATAAAAAATTCACAATAGAGAAATTTCGTTATAGAGAAACAAAATTTTTTTTGAAAATAAATTTAATTCAATTTGTTTACATATAATTTTTTTTTAAATTTTTTCTATATTGCTTAAACACTTTCGCTTCGTCATTTTGCGTAAACTGACTGTTTTGAAAACAGGCTTCTATTGCAATTTTCTGCTTTAAGATGCCCATTAAGACGCCATTTAAACATAAAGGGAGTCTTAAACTTGACAAAACCTTTACAATTCTTGGAAAACTTTCTATGACTGTACCGGAAGAACTTATAATAGACAATATTTGGGTACAAAATTCCCAAAACCATTAAGATTTTCATAGATTTTATTTTTTTACGCTAAAAAGTTCGTTAAATAGAAATTTAATTTCGCTATTTGGAAACAATTTTACGTGTGTTTTTGGTTAAAGGTGCAGCGTGTTGCGCAAAATTTCGTTATATAGAGAAATTCGCTATATAGACGTTCGTAATATGGGAGTTTGACTGTATATACATATATTATATATTTTCATCTGTTTGTGGAGTAAAATCATTATAAATTTCCCTTGCCTCAAGTCGCCTTTAAAAGTTTTATTTCTGAGATAGACCTAGGTAATGTGCGATGACGTTATATGTACATAGATTTGAGTCTGCTGCGAAAGCATTCTCATCAAAGTTGATACGGAAACGTCTTTGGCGGGAAAATCTAATTAGTGGGAGTGCTAATGCAATTTTATAGGAAGGTGCCATGTATACGCGTAGGGTCCCCGATAGCGCTACTGGACGCACTGAGAATGCGTACATTGATCGGCCTTGTTGGCTCCCCCCGCGCCATCATCGCGGCCCCAACGATTTACTTGCCGGCCGACGCCTTCTAGATTCCTAAAGAACTCGACTTCTTGGAAGTTTGCCGCGGATTGCCCATCCATGTCTTCGTATTTCACCTCTGGAGAGCCGTAGTTGCGCTTAACTCCATCGGCTAGCCCGCTGCGGGCCCGTTTCGTTGGAGTTTTTCCATCGGGTTGGTTTTAAAGAATGAATGGTTCCTTTGTGACGCAAAGATAGTGTTCGTAGTGACATGTGGAAGAAATAGTCTTGTCACAAAACCAGTCGTTCAAATTCCAACAGTAACTTCCGGTGCGGACGAGTCCACTCCGGTGTGTGTCCGGAGCCCCCCCACTTCGAAGCTCTGCGCCATCGCACGACGCCGCGGTGCGCTTGGCTTCCAGTCGATTCAGAAATGTGTATGGTGTTGTTGCTGTTGTGTTTACGTTTTCGAAAAGGGCGCCAATTCTTCGTAATTGCTGATTTTTGCGCGGAATTCAAATGAACTCGCTTGGCACCGTCGAAGATGCTTCGGGAAGTGTTTCCGTGCGTCCTTTTTGCGATTTTCGGAAATTGTTTGTGCCCAGACTGGATTACTGTGTTGTTGATCGCTTTCGTCATGGAGACGCTGTTGTGGACGCCTGGGAAGAATTCAACGCTGCCGGAAGTCGGTCGGTTTGTCTGTCGGGCTGTGACACACGTGCACGCGACACATTACTCCGACAGGATACTGGCTCGCCGGAAGCCGTTTATTAAGCAAAGGCGAGGTAATGTCGAGTTCTTCGTTCGTTATCAGCTTTCAGGATGTGCGTATAACGTGCCCTCTCGAATGGTTTTATGTGGTAGATAAGTACACCATTCGGCGGGGACGCTGATAACAACTTGTGAATGAAAGTTAACGAATGCTCGTGTTTGTTGAATTTCTGGCCAGTGGTGTAACTAAAAAACGAAGAAGGAAAAATTTCATTGGCGATACCGCGGGCCAAATCGAAGATGGTCACGGGGCTACTTTCGCCGCCAGAAGCATGGTTTTCCCAGAATTTGTAAATGTGAGAAATTCTAGCAACGCCCCTGGAGTACGTACACATCTCTTGCAGCAAGTCATCGTTAAAAATGATTCATATGCTTGGGTGCTTGTTACGAGGCCCCATGGTTATGTTTTTCTTTTATTCATGATTTGGAATGGTTGATAATAATGACGGAATTTTCAAATTTTACATTTCACAAATGTAATCCTTGCAAGGTCAAATTGTGGTTCACTAGTAGTGACTTTGTGGAAAATGTTTCCAACTTCATGACAATTCTCTATGAAATTTCAAATTCCAGCGTTTTTGTAATTGTGAAACTAATCAAATCTTTAATGTTTTTTGTTTGAATAAAATATCTGCAAACACGCCAAACGATAAATCAGTGAGTTTTGACTTGGAGTATCAAGTTCTGGTTAGTTCGCAATAATTTGTGAACATTGCAAATACTCCTTAAAAATATAGAAATAGCAAAACAAAAATTAAATGTGAAGTTTAACCGTTAATAACTAATACTTAATAATAACGGGTGTTCAAAAACTAGTACGTTTGGAGTAGGCCATGAGTTAACAAAACAAGAGACACAGTATGTCTTTACTTAAACATGAACCAAAATAAACGTCAAAATAAATTGAGGTTATAAACGAGGAACTTTAATTTACACTTAAAAATTAATTCATGAACAGCAAAGTGAATTACAGCTATAAACTAAAAATTTAGTTTACAATTTAATTGATTAAATGATTAAAATGTCCACCATCAGATTCAATACATTTTAAAACCCCATTTGTGACTCCATTAACTGCATTAATTATTATTTATTTCTTCAAACTTCTCATTAATTCGTAGTCTTAATTCTTCCAAATCATTAATAGGGGTTTGATATATTGAATTTTTGATGAAAGGCCATAAACAGAAATCACAAGGGGTCAGGTCGCAACATCGTGCAGGCCAGGGAACTTCAGTGTTTCTGCTAATAAGTCTATCATCATAGAATTCCCTAATTAATCGTAAAGTTTCGACTGTACAATGTGGTCTTGCTCCATCCTGCTGGAAATAACCCTCACGTAATTCATCATCATGAAGTTCGTTGAAAAACGGTTGTAAAATTTCCTGTCTATATCTTTCTGCA
>JABXWE010008131.1:0-15960 GCA_014611495.1 Limonius californicus | reverse complement strand
GGGCGGACAAGGATTTGATCTTAATGTATTTTGTTTGCCAGGACAATAATAATTAATCAACGTATGCTTGTTAGCTGTTTGTGAACCCATACAAACTAACGTTTCGCAAGAAATTGCAGCTTGCATCTTCATAGTGGATAGAACACTGTACTCAAATCCGGGAAGAGGAGATATTTAAACCAGCAGAGACGGATCCGGTGGAGCGTGATCGTGTGATCGATGATGCTTAGGGATCCTTAGAGAATAAACTACTGGAGTCCAAGCTTTACTGAGTCTAAAACCATCCTTCCTGTTTATGTTGTTAGGTTGTTTTTCAATTTCAATTGCTTCATGTATAATACGAAGGAAGTGATGAGCTACTCTGGCGAGTACCCGAGCATTGTGAAAGTCCATCTTATGCCCAGTTAAACCAGTATATTCAGCCACCGCAGATTTTGTGATGCGTTTGTGTTTGCAATCACCTTTGTGCTCTCGCAATCTTTACTCAATGGAACGACCAGTTTGTCTGATGTAGTTTGAGCCACAAAAGCAAGGGATATTGTAGATCCCTGCTGATTTTAAATTTGATGTATGATCCTTGGCCGTTCTAAAACCATTTCCCAAAGTTTCATTAGTCCTAAGACTGTCTTTATGCTGTACTTCTAAGAACATGCCCAAACTTATCAGTAGTGCCCTTACTGTAAGTGAGAGCAAAAAAATTATTGGCCAGGACTCATATGACCTAGAATTTATGCTGCGACTACTAAATCAAAGTTACAATGAATGGGGAATGTCCATCAATTTTGATAAAACCCAATATTTGGTAATTAACTCGGATGCTAGGTACCAAATTCTTATTGACGACAACTACACTATTAAACAAGTGGATGAATTTAAATATTTAGAATGAAAGGTACAAGAATAACGAAAGATAGACAGACCACACATGAAATTAAACACCGAATTGAAGAAAGTACAAACATTTTAGGAGCCGTAAATACGATATGGTGGAACAAACACATTTCCAAAAATACTAAAAAGCGGATCGGTAAAGTCTTTGTTGAATCCGTTCTATCATATGGTTGTGAAGTTGGGACGTTATTTGCTGAAACAAAAAGAAAAATTAACTATGTGGAAATGGACTATTTAAGACGTAGCGCTGGGGTATCGAGACTAGAAAGAATAACAAATCAGGAAATTAGAAGACGTATGTAGGCAGAAGAGGATGATATAATTACAAGAATTGAAATCTATCTATCTATCTATCTGTGACTTGTGGGTCCTCGTGGACCATCGCCTCCGTTCGGTTTCCAAGCCTGTTCTTTGCCGAGGGCGGTGGCTAGCGCCTGTTTCGCCCCTTGGTACGATGACCAAGAGGCGGCCGTCCATTATACTTCTTTTGCTTTCTTTACTGTCTGTGCCCATTCTTTCCTGTCTTTAGTTTTTTGCTTCCAGTTTTCATACCCCATTTCTCTTAAATCCTCTTCCACTAGGTCCATCCATCTTTTCCTCGGGCGCCCTTTCTCTCTATTACCGTCCAACTTCCCGTGTAAAGCTCTTTTTGTATATCTTTCGTTTTCCATACGGCTTATATGTCTCAGCAAACTTATCCTTCTACTTTTTATTTCTATCAATATACTCGGCCTTTCAAATAATGTCATTAGCTCTGTATTTGTCCTTATTCTCCATATATTATTTTCACACACCGGACCATATATCCTTCCACTTTCCGTTCCCATATTCCCAACATGTCTTCATCTTTTTTCGTTAAGTTCCATGTCTCGGGGGCATACATAACTACCGGTCTTATTATGGTTATATAAATCTTTATTTTAGAGTTTCTTGAGAACTTCTTTGATCTAAACATTTCACTTAATGCATAAAACATCTATTGCCTGCCAGAATTCTGGCGTTTACATCTAATACTGTTTCATTTTTTGCCGTGATTATTGAGCCTAAATATTGAAAGCTATCGACTTGATCAAATTTCTCTTGATTAATTATAACTTCTCGGTTTCCTCCGGCTGTTGCGTTGTTTCGTGATGTTACCATGTACTTTGTTTTCTCGGAGTTTATTCTTAGTCCTATACCTTCTGCCGCTTCTTTAAAGACTACATATATTTCCTCCAAATCCTCCCTCCTCCTACTTATTACGTCCACATCATCTGCATACGCTAATAGTTGGCTACTTCTATTAAAGGTGCTTCCTGTTGGGTTGATTGGTAATTTTCTTACTACCTTTTCTAGGGCTAAGTTAAATAAAGTTGTTGATATTGAGTCCCCTTGTCTCAGCCCTTGCCTGATATCAAATTCTTCTGATAACTGGTTTTGTATCCTAACTTTGGCTTTAGTCTCTGTCAAACACAAACTTACGAGCCTTCGCAATTTACTCGGTAATTTTAATTCTTCCAATACTTCATACAGCTTACTTCTGATTATGGAGTCGTACGCCTGTTTAAAATCTATAAATAGGTGGTGTAGGTTTGTATCGTATTCATACAATTCTTCTAATGTTTGTGTCAACGTAAATATGTGGTCTATTGTACCACTCCTAAAACCGCACTGATATTCCCCCACTTCTTTTTCCAAATATATGCTAAGTTTTCTCCCCACCAACTTGCTAAACAATTTATAACTTACATTTAATAGGGATATACCCCTATAATTATCACATCTAGTCTTGTCCTCTTTTTTGTGCAGTGGACTGATGATCGCCATTTTCCAGTCTTTTGGCATATACTCTTCTTCCCAAACTTTCATCATCATCATCTTGGCGTTACAGCCCGCTGTGGGCCTTGGCCTGCTCGAGTAGATTTCGCCATTCGTTTCTATCGCTGGCACATCCCCTCCATCTTTTCACTCCCAGGGTCTTTATGTCTGCCTCTATGTCGTCTGCGTAACGCTTGCGAGGGCGTCCTACAGCTCGATTCCCTATGGGCCTTTTCTCTCGTAAATTGTTCTGATTATGCTGTTTTCTTCGGCTCTTTGGACGTGTCCAATCCACCGTAGCCTGGATACCTTAATAAATTTAACGATGTTAGGCTCTTCAAAGGCGTGGTACAATTCGAAGTTGTAGCGTCTGCGCCACAATCCATTTTCATGCACGGGCCCAAATATTTTTCTATAATTTTGCGTTCAAAGCAACTTAGTAGTGTTTGGTCTTGTTGGTGCAGTACCCACGTTTCTGATCCATATGTGAGTACGGGCCTGATTAGAGTCTTGTAAATTGTGCACTTAATTTTCCTGGGTAGTCCTTGATAGGTCATTTTGTATTCGGACATTGCATCCTACTTTGCTCATTGTCAGTCTTCTTAACTGGATCAGTGTTTCCGGTATCTGAAATTCTTTCATCGTCTGGTGTAGCCCAAACTTTACTATATATATATATATATTATATATCTCACGTTTTATTAAGTCTCCACCGTATTTAATTAGCTCAATCGTTATTGTATATTCGCCCGGCGCTTTGTTGTTTTTCATGCCATTAACCGCTTCTTCAAATTCCTCGTAAGTTAGTGATTCCATTGTTGGTTCATCCTGATTTTGCATTATTTCTTCCTCCTGTTTATTAGCCATACCCTGTACATTCAGTAGGTTTTCAAAATAATCCTTCCACCTCTTTATTATCATTTCCCCTTTCCCAATTATTTCTCCATCCTCTCCCCTACATAGTGTCGTTCTCGGTTGGAACCCTTTCTTTTGGTGGGAGACCTCTTTGTAAAAATGCCTTACTTTTTTTATGTCCGTTGCACTCCATCTCTTCTCTTAAATACGATATGGTGGGACAAACACCTTTCCAAAAATACTAAAAAGCGAATCGGTAAAGTCTTTGTTGAATCCGTTCTATCAGATGGTTGTGAAGTTGGGATGTTAAATGCTGAAACAAAAAGAAAAATTAACTATGTGGAAATGGACTATTTAAGACGTAGCGCTGGGATATCGAGACTAGAAAGAATAACAAATCAGGAAATTAGAAGACGTATGTAGGCAGAAGAGGATGATATAATTACAAGAATTGAAATCAGAGGTCTGAAATGGTTCGGTCATGTACTACGTATGGATGATGGAAGGTGTGCAAAGAAACTATATCAGTGGGCACCCCCTGGTAGAAGAAAAAGAGGTCGTCCAAGAATATCATGGAACGAGAACATGAGAAATAATATGAGGTATCGTGATTTGGAGGGGGACGATGCACATGATAGAAACAGATGGCGGTTAGATGTAGAAATGCGGCCTTGAGCTTTACAATCCTGAATATATATATGAGAAGAGCTAAGCCTTCCGGAGATGCCAGTTCCTGCTTAGCCTTGGGCTGTTCCGCATTGCGGATTGCTCTCTGAATTTCTCTAGCTGTATAACCGTTTTGTTGTAACGACATCAAGAGATGAGTTTTCTATTGTTGTAGGTGTTCTGCATCTGAGATTCGAACTGCTCTGGTTGTTAGAATTTTTAGCACAGTTGCTTTCTGCATCGGGTTATGATGCGAATTTGCATTTAAATACCTGTCTGTATGTGTTTTCTTTCTGTAAACTGCGTGCCCCAAGCTGCCATCTGGTTTACATGTAACATGTACGCCTAAGAATGGAATACTGCCATGTTCCTCTACTTCCATTGTGAATTGGATTTTATTATGAATTGAGTTTGGCTGTACTAGAAATTGTTCTAGTGTTTGGCGTCCGTGAGACCAAATGACGAACGTATCGTCTATACAGGGAATTTTTCTTTTTAGTATAAATAGCCTATGTATACTTTTAAAAGAAACGCGTCAATTTCGCCTATTGTGTATGCAACCAACTATACCGACAACTAAAAATCAGAAACAAACGTCACTATAGTTGTGAATTATTTGAGTATGAAGGTTATGTTGATGCAGTCTTTATATTAAATTAGTATCTTATCCTCTATGTAGGACACAGATGATGACTTTTATGTTAAATGCAAAAATTCACAGGGTGCTGTTTCCGTAAGGTCCGTGTACATTATATTTCTTTTGTACAAAACACATACATCAGCGACAAAGTGGTGTAATGGTCAGCATAGCTGCCTTCCAAGCAGTTGATCCGAGTTCAATTCCCGGCGATGGCAATCTTTTTTTAATTATTATTATTCAACGTAGCATAAAATATTTCATTTCATTTCTTCGGTTAAAACTTTCAGTTTTTATTTTATGAGAATTTATTACGCATCCCTCTGATTTAAATTTTCTAACACTTGTTTGACACTAAATAAAGATTAATTTTATTTTTTAGCATTGAATTAATTTGATTGCTGTGGTCACAGCATGCTTGAGTTGTCTGTATAGTTGGTTGCCTACACAATAGGCGACACTGACGCGTTTCTTTTAAAAGTATACATAGGCTATGTATACTAAAAAGAAAAATTCCCTGAATATCTGAACCAGGATTTAGGTTTAAGATCAGCTGTAATATTGACAATTCGAGAAAACCGCGAAAGCCTCAAAGAATATAAATCAGATTTTCTAAAAATTTCATTATAGAAACATAGATCGAAGGTTGATAATCAAAAAAAGAACTGAAAGCGAATCGAAGAAAATATAAAATATTGACTCGGAAGGAATACCCGCCATAGATCGGAAAATATAAAACACGCTGTTAGCAGTATGAAATATGGGAAAGCTGGCGGCGAACATGAAATTATTGGTACGTAACATTTGGGCGTCGCTGTAGTTTTGTCGCCAGCTGTTTTGCCGTTTGGACATTTGGGCGCCCAATTCCCGATTGAGAACCCCAATATAGTAAGATTTTAATAAAAGCTTGTTTGTAAAAATTGTTAAAAGTTAGTTCAAAATTAAGTTAGTGTAAAATCCTTCAAACGTGGTATATTCGAAGTTCAAGTAAAATAAAACTGTATTCGATATTGAACATATTTACATTTTATTGCAAGAAAAAAAATATATACATATATTATGTTGACGAGAAATAAATAGTAACGGTCTAATCAGCCAACGCACTTTCAAACGAACCCACCTTTTCACATAGAAACACTTGCTTATTTTCTTCTGATGCTGGTAAATTCACTAGCAGATATTATGACGGTACACCTGCGCCCTGCTGATTCGAAACTGATGTCCACCACGTGTTGCTTTTTTCTAAGTTCCTCGCAGAAAAACTTTGGACTGGGTATCTTCACATCCGTAAAATCTTTTCACACGGTAAGTAGCCCAAATATTATTTATTGCTTATTCCTTCAGATGTACAAATACACGAATGAACTCGTAAATACGTTGCACCTTGACATCTCAAACGTCAAAAGCAACACGAAACAAAACACGTCGAAAAACAAATAAAATCTACTGGCGTTAACCCAAATTCTTGATTTTCGGCTAATTTACCGAATTTTATTCTATCTTCGCCCAGATAAGTAACAAATAACTCTGATTTAATCCATACCACTTAATAACACAGTTTTATTCAAACATGATACAATGAACACACAAATTTACAATTTTAATCTGCTCGCCGGACGAACGTCTGGTCACGTTGAATTTTACATGGCCACTTCTGTTGTTTCCCCATGAATCTTCATTTTTTACCAAGTAACTATAGCAACATCGCAGTATAAACAAAAATAGTACTTTTTACAAAAAAACATGTGACTGCTTCAACCAATAGAAAATCAGAATTAAATTAATACTAATCAACAAAATTTTAAATATTCAAATAACTTTTTGAAAACATCTTCTACATCAAAACTAAATCACAGCCACACTCCTTATTTAAAAAGGAATGTTTTGACACCTGACACGGCCTATCAATTTTTGTTAACAAAATTCGTATTCATTACAGCACAAATCACCTTAAATTAATAATATTGCAATTAATGATTATCGAAATCATATTTTAATATTCTTCACTCCTATATTCACTCACAAAAATTATACAAATGAAAGGACCATTTTTCTTCAAAATTAAATGTAAATTGATAGAACATAATACTCAAATCTCATATTTTATTGTTTTCCAGGTGGAAAACTTACAGTCAAATTAAATTACTATCACAAATACCTTCATACAATTATTAGGACATCGAACAAGCAACACGAAACAGAAAAATCAAAGGCTGGGCACCAGATCTACCCAAACAAAATCAACAGAGATGACAAACACTAATTGAATATGACCTTCACTTGGTTTCAACAACTTCTTTTCAGGTTTAAAGCATAAGATAGCTTTAGTTATCCATAATAAACATCGCATTACCAATACAATAATGCAGTTCTAATAATCATTTGTGGGAGTATAAATACTGCAATTAGTTGGTGCTGTGTAATATACAAATGTATTTCTGTTTGCCATTATGTCAAATCTTAAATTAAATGATGGAAATCTAGGAACGAAACATAGTCAGTTTTCCTACCTGAAATGGCGAAAAAAACTGTTGAGCACGCTGAAAAATTAATTCGAGAGTGGAGGGAACGTGAACGTGTGATTAAAGAAATAAATCCAATTGTGATTACTTTAGGTTTAGATTCAGACTCCAATTTTATTATATTATTGAGAGCGATTATTATGATATATAACTGCTTATTAACCTATTTAATTAAAAATGCCTTGTTGAAATTAAAAATTATTATCATTGAAACCATTTTTTTGCCTGCGACATAGTGTGCAACAATTGTATAAAACTGTTATTATTATTCGAGATGACAGGTTATAAAGATCATAATTCATTACATACGAATTCGTACCCAATTGTAAGTAATACTAAATTAGAGAAACAAATAATTCTTCTAAAATTAATTTTTAAGTGTGTTTCCAAACAAATGTTCTGGTATGTACCACACATACTAATAGTCGCCTCTCTGGCTTCTATGCATTATCTATATACTAATCGGTCCGAGTGAAATAGAACCAGTACTTGAATGTCGAAGAAATTTATATGTGCTAATCCGATAGCTAGGTAATCCTCTGAGACAGAGTATGCATTCATACAAATAAGCAAGCGAAACTAAATAAAAGTTTGTAATAATAATAAAATGAAAATGGCGCCCAAATGGCCCGACGCCAAAACGTCCGTCAACAGCCACAACTAACAGCCGTCTAAACTCAGGCAGTTTGATAGGTAGCGGTGCCATATACACGCGGTACTTCACGTACCCCCATAGAAAGAAATCACATGGTGTGAGGTCGGGGGACCGTGGATACGACCGGCAGAAATGCATATCGTGCGACCCGGCACGTTCTATCCTCCGTTGAAAAACAATATCAATCAACCATTCTTGCAAGTCGTAAAGAAAATGTGGGAAGCACCGTCTTGTTGCCAAATAAACGCTTAAGGTTCAACCTCAAGTTTAGAGAAATGCCAAATTTGTAGCATATCAAGGTAGGATATGCCAATAACTATTTTCTACATAAAAAAAAGGCCGATAAACTTTTCGTACAGAGATTGTGCATATAACATTGACCATCGCCCTTCTCATGCTACTCATGAGTCGCCATATTGTACACTAGCGCTGTCGCGCGACAATCTGGGAAAATAATTTCGCACGTGGGACACTTTCACAATTGCACTTTCGTGACATGAAGAATTCAAACCTATATCCACGTTCGCCCCAACAGTCATACTAACCGTATAAAATCCCAACAATCGTTTAGGAGCATGGTGTATAAATATCAATGTATATAAAACACTTATTATTATTATGGAGCTTTCACAGGCCTTATAAGCCTATCGTTTTGGTTTGAGGCAAGGCTAAGTTAGTTTTTGCAACGCACAACAGGGCCCGACTCTGCGGGTTACCGTGTTGGTGCGAAACCGTGCTTGACTTGCCTGGGGTGTGATGTTTTTGTGTATGTCTTGTTACTCCTCTAATGCGACCGTAATACGAGGGTGCCATGAATTTGATCACCAATGGCAAATGGAGACCTGGACCCAGTACCGATCACCCAGGCAATTAGAAAAATTTCCGACCCTGGAGTGATTCGAAGCATTTGGACTATTATATCCTAAGATTGCATTTCTTACCACTGAGCCATCCCCGCCCTTGCTATAATACAATCACTTAATAATAGTATTAATATAATGCACTCACACACCGAGTATTTAAGAAATAAGAAAACTGTACTAAATTCGCCATTAATAGACATTTTGGAATAGAAAACCAAGATCAAAATTAGCCACAATCATAAATATACTGTTTCTGTAGCTGTACTTATTTCCCCTTGTATTACTTTTGACACTAGCATTCTAAGAAGCACGAAAAGCTATGAAAAATGGGCCTGGTCAAAACGAAAACAGAAGTGAACATAAAGGAAAACATCGTTCATGTTGAGAAAATGGTTCTTGCTAATCACCAAGTTAGACTGCTTCAATTTTTTTACAGACGGAATTCTTTTAATTACCTACAGTCCAAAGTCACAATCAGTGGCAAATATTACCGCCAACTCGACATGAAAACTACGTGAATAAATAAAGCAAGAACATTATTGTAAGTTAATTGTGGAATTCTAGCTGCTTCATTGCAACGCCTCCTCGCACAGGTCCAATGTTGCAAGTTTCCGCCATTCGTGATCATTCCTAGATCAATTTCTACCATACAGGCCTGACCCCGTTCCTAGAGATTTCTATTTATTTAAAAATCTATACGAGGGTTATTTTTTATATTTCGGGATTGGGCAACCCTAGTGCGGCCTCTGGCAACTGACGTCTCTATCGTAAAATTTGACATTTTTGGCGTTATACGTACTCATAACGTACGAGCGCTATTTGTGTTGTTTACAGTATCTTGAAAAATTCATATCGGCCAAAAAATTGATTAAATCGTGAACATTTTCGTGCGATTATGTTTTACAACTTTTGACGCGGATTAACGCAACAACAGTGCATTGATGAACATAATTCGATTTTTAGCGATGAAGCACCATCAAGGATCAGCATTTATCGATGGTTTACCGAACTCAATTGTGGCCGTAGTTCGCTCAACGACGAATTTCGTGAAGGCCGTCCAAAACCGGTTGTTGTTCCGAAAAACATTGATGCGTTGCGTGACCTGATACTGCAAGATCATCATATGACTTATCGTGAACTTGAGGTATCCTTGGACATTAGTAGGACCAGCATACATTCAATATTGCATGAACATGTAGCCGTAAAAAAGATTTGTTCGCGTTGGATCCCACATAATTTGACAATCGCTTAAAAACAAGCTCGAGTCAATTAGTCACAAGAATCGCGTTGCTTCAAAACATGTTTATGACTTCGTGACAGTTAACGAATCGTGGATCTACGCGTATGAGCCCGAAGGTAAACAGCAGTCGACTGTATGGGTCTTCCAAAGCGAGCCAAACACAACAAAAGTCGTTCGTGCTCGAAGCACTTCAAAGCAAATGGTCGCCTGTTTTTTCGGAAAAACTGGACATGTCTCAACCGTACCATTGGTGCAACGTAGAACGGTCAATTCTGAATGGTACACAACTATTTGTTTGTCACAAGCCTTCGGAGAAATAAGGACAACCAACCGCCGAAGACGAATCATTCTCCACCACGACAATGCGAGCTCTCACACTCGGCTCGAACACGTGACTTTTTGAGCACTCAAAACGTCGATTTGATGCGTTATCCCAGTGACTTCTTTTAATTCCCGAACAACAAAAATAAACTGCGCGGTCAGCGTTTTTCGACACCAGAAGAAGCGGATGATGCGTTCAAAATGCATGTTTTGAAGATACCTCAATCGGAGTGGAAAAAGTGCTCGGAAAATTGGTTCACACGCATGCAAAAGTGTATTGATCTTCATGGAGAATATTTTGAACAATAAAGCCATTTTCAATGATAAATATTTGTTTTTCTTCTCTAATCCCGAAATATAAAAAGCAACCCTCGTAGCACCATTTAAAGGGCAGGAGAACAATTCTGAAGCGAAAGCAGCAGTAAATTTTGGGTGCCGATAAAAGATTATTTTTTAAAAGCGATGGATAGCTTGAAATCATCTCATTACGAAAAGTGTGTAACTGATACTGACGATTTCGTAAAAAATACAAAATAATTGACTACCAATTCCAACCTAGTAGTTAGACTGGAAGGATTTGAAACACTCCTCGTATGGATCGTAATTTTTGTAGGAATATTATGGTGATCTGATTACGTAGGATTTTTATAGAATGAATTGCATATTTTAGTAGCTCGCCTTTTAAAAATCTTTAAACGCTGTAACAGTTATTGTTCCAAAAACCATGATTTACAATTATTTCCTTCATTTGTGTAATTGTAGCCCTTGATTTTATAATTTACCCAAAGGAGTTTTATAATATATGTTAATTTTTTTTAATTAATTGTATTTATATTATAAGTTATTAATAAACAAATATTAAATTCACTAGTTTCTAATTGCCTAATTCTCAACAACAGTACAAGTATTGTAATAAACCGGTTGAAATAATAAATAATACATTACTTATTAATTAATATAAATTTCATCAAAATAAGGCTAGCAACAATTAACAAAAACAATACTGGTTGAAGAAGAAAAACATTTAAATATAAATTTTTAGAAAGGCATTGTATCAACAATCATAAGGTACTGCTAATTGGGTTGCATAAACACTGTAATCGACCCATTGATACAACTGCTACATCTATGAGCATGTTAAGTAAATGATATTGCATATGGCAATGAATACGTTTACACAATCTACCCATGGCCATTTATTTCACTTAAACATACAATAAATTACTTTCACTTAATTCGTAATTTTACTTTACTTTTTAATAACAATTTGCGTATTGAGATCTACCATTAACTCTATTATCAACTATAACTAATTTTCAGAGCCCAGTTATTACACTGCAAGCAGTGAATCCGAAACGGTGTAAACGTGTCATTGGCCACGCCGACTGTTAAACCAAAGCACTGGAATGGTCGTGATGTGTTGTGACATTTGATTGGGCTGAATAGTTTTGAACAAATTGGTGATTGGCCGCCAATATACTACAAAATTGTTTCAAATGTGCTACAAGAATAACTAAAGTATAATTTGTTATTGGTGATATAACACGAAAGAAGAAGACATGTCTGTATTTTTTGTAAACGCGTAGGTTGACAATTGTGTACTTCTTTCTTCCACCTTACAGGTAAACTCAGAGTAGACTTAAGTAACAAATATACACATTTTAGCAACGAAGGGGTAGATGTGGACCAAAAGAGTGATCAACAAACATCCTCCGATGATCAGAGCCAAACACAAAGTGAGGCACAAGCAGCCTTGCAGCAATTCTGGCCGAAAGTTATGGAAGAGATTAAAGCCATTGCCACTGTATGTCTTTAGACGTAAATAGACATCTTTGGATACAGAACCACATTCTTTATATATACATTGCATTGTTATAGAAACATATTTACTAATTGTTATAAAATATATTAAATTTGCAGATGGATCTAAAACAACAAGTGCTTCCGTTAGCAAGAATAAAAAAGATAATGAAACTGGATGATGAGGTCAAAATGATTTCAGCTGAGGCACCGCTTCTGTTTGCAAAAGCAGCTGAAATCTTTATTCATGAATTAACACTGCGTGCGTGGATTCATACTGAAGATAATAAAAGGCGAACATTGCAGGTAAACACAGAAGCTGTATAGCAATATATTTATTATTTAATTAATTAATACAACCTTGATTATATAATCTGGGTTACAGATAGGGCCCCACACAGTATCTTTGTTTTTTAGTTTAAATCTGGAAAAAAATGTATTTGCCATCTGCCTAAATATGTAATTACATACTTAATGATATTTTTGAAAAATATTTAAATAATGAAAATTGGCTTAAATTAACACAATATAGTTAAAAAATTGCTTGCAATTTGGATTTAATATATCAATTTTAAGTATGCATATTATTTAGTCTTGATTATTGAAGTTTTGAAGTTTTCTGTGGATATTTCCTAGTACTCAAAAATGTATCTGTAAATGTTATTGCCATTAGAATGCTTTGATCATCACTAATCTTGAATACAAATATTATAGGTATAGATGTAAAAACTGTTAGAAATTCTTATATTAAACCTGAAATAAAACTAAATATAGCAGGAGAGGACCTTGCTGAGCTTCTAAAGCAACACATCCAGTAACTCATCAAAACTATTAATTCTATCAGGTTTATTGTAGATATACTGAAGATTGTTCTAAAAATTGCAATTGTTATCTACCACTTGTTTAATTGCAACCAATTGTTTTAAGCTATAGCGTATAGGGTCTTTATTACAAAACAGACTATATATTATTACTATTTAACAGAGAAACGATATTGCCATGGCCATAACGAAGTTTGATCAGTTTGATTTCTTAATTGACATCGTTCCCCGAGATGACATCAAACCAAACAAACCACGGGAAGATCCCACTGGACGAAGCACAGGAAATCCTGATCAGGTAATCTAGTACAGGTTTTGGGTTGTTCTACTGAGGCACGAAGTTTAGAACATCATTACTGAAAACAAATGTAACAAAAAATTTAATGAGAGGGTAGAACAATACAGGATGCCCTTTGCAGTATGGGATTCTGTTATATCACCTTCTTTAGCCAAAATATTAAAGAATGCTCTTAAAAAAAGTTGTAGGCAATTTTGTTCTACATAATCTAAAATTATTTTCAGGCATGTATGGTGTGTGGTCAAGCCAGTAATTTCTATAAAATTTTAAATTCATTTGGAAATGTATTCTGTAGGTAGGAATAAATTGTAGTTAGAAGTGCAATTTGTTTCCTGTGGTCCTGCTTTCAGAACAGTTAATATACAATTCTGAAATCACGGTGTTTTAACTGGAACTTACTTTCTGGTTATCATTTAAGTTAAACCCTTTAAATTTTTTAACAATTTATATGCTCATCGCTATTTATTCACAAGACGGTAACAGAGGGTTAATAAATAGCGCAAAATAGCCGATGGATTTATTAAATGTCAAAGCTGAAATGTGAAGACGCAGGGGGGGGGGTGAATAAATAAAAATAATGCTTGTAGTAACACAATCTTCAATACTAGCACATATAATATAATGTCATTACAAAATTATTAAACTTAAACCATAATATACTAAACTAAACTTATTTCTTTGAATGGAACACTCAGTATGTTGTTGAAGGAGACTGAACTTTAGCATTTCTGCTTTATTTAATTCTTTATATACAATTTTGACCAAATTTGTGGTATGGTCTTGAGTAACTGATGAAGCTGATTTGTTCTAGTTTGGGAAAACAGTTCAGTCATGTTTAGTCTTTAAAATGAGTTCGTAAACATGGCCTGAAATACTGCACAGGGTGGTTGCTGTTCACAAATCGTTTAATATCTCGAAATTTTTAAATGGAATGCCTATTTAATGCAAGACTTTACATATCTAAAGTTCATCGTCACTAGAATATTAGAAGGATTATGTAATTTATATATTTTTCCAAATTTTGATACAATACTGACTGCTTTTCAACTTGCAGACCAATTTAAGATGTAAAGCCAAAGGTATTTGTTTCTCTAAAAGCCATTGTAAACTGTACAAGAAGAAATTCCAAACCAAAGTCTTACCAAAAAGTCAATAGACATCTATCTACTTTTCAAAATTTAAATTAAAACCTGCCATTATGCACTTGAATGGGTGACCCGAAGGCTGCGTTAACACGGCGCCTCTCTCCCACGAGGATTGATCACTATGGGAGAGTAGATCAACAACCCTCCTTATGGGGGAGGCCCTTGCCCAAAAATGGGATGCTGCAGGCTAATAATAAATTATGCATGTAACTAAGATAAGCTTAAATACAGCAGATTTGTTTGGCTTATGACTACAGCTTTCAGAAATAATGAGAATTTATACATCTGAAATTCATAGTTATGTGGAACTGAACAACAAGCCCAAAAAATTATAAAAAATAAAACAGTATTATGAATGTGCCTTCAGCAAGAAATTTTCATGTAATTGATTACGTATAATTATGGGAAACATTGATAAAAAAAAAAGGATAATTAAGGCTAGTGCGACATAACACAGAATTTTGAACTAAGTTCTGCAAAACATGTATGAATCCAGAAATCAGAATTTTGTGAGAAATTCTGTCTGTAAGCATGCGCAAATAGGTCAAAATTACATTGACATTTATGAGGAAACTGTCAAAATAATCATGTGACAGTCGATAATGTAGAATTCTATCAAGATTTCATCTGTTTACATAACCACGAATCTTGTTAATTTATTGGTGTCTTGTATTGTATTCTTTTTCTGTACTTTTAGGTACGTTTTTTTGTGGTCATTGGCCAACACTAAAACTGCTCATTTGCGCGTCGGTACGACGCAGATTCTGAACAAAAATTAGCAGATTTTAAAGCATGGCTATACAAAATCTTGCACACAGCATTCTGTATGACATGACACAGAATATTATAATAACACTTTGTACAAAATTCTGAATAGAATAAAAAAATGGGTGTAATATTTCTTTGTTGCAACAAAATGGTGTAATCATTTGGATATTCATACATTTTGTGGGGAGTGTGGCTCAATACTTACACTTCTAGGAAAATTAAAGAAAGTAAATCTATAAATGAATACAGGATGTACTTTAAAGAAAAAGAAATTTAATTCCTCTTGACAGCAAAACATTATTTGGTTTTTGATTACATCATTAGATTGAACGTTGGAAGCAGTAGCGGCTCGTGAGTTAAGAAAGAGGGTGGGCGCAAGAAAAAACTTACCTATTTTTTGTACATAAAATCCATTCTCCTATTTTTCATGCTGGAAAAGACGTCTATGACTTTGTTGTCAAAATCCGGGAGAGACTGGACGAACTTCTTTTCTATTGATAGGACCGCCAATGCGTTCAGTCGATCTTCTTACACACAATTAACTTCCATCATTGAAAAAACGTCACTTTCGTCTTTGAATTCAAACGCGCGATTGCGCGAAGACAGCGCTCCAAAGTGCAAATGCAAACGTTGACTTTAAATTGGGAACAATGTGCTCGGTGCCCCATTCGCCTGGTATAT
>JABXWE010008130.1:0-44509 GCA_014611495.1 Limonius californicus | reverse complement strand
TTCTCGAACGGGAACCACATAGTGAGGAAGTGTACTATCTTGCTGGAAAACTAGTTCACTTTCAAGCAAATTTTCGTCATTTTCCAGTAGTTCTGTTATACGCGGATCAACAGTGGTGTCAAGAAGCTCAAGGTAAATAGCGCCATTCAAATTACCGTCAATAAAAAACGGGCCAACGAAGTGGTTTCCTAGAATACCTGCCCAAACATTAAGTTTCTGTGGATATTGGGTATGGGTTTCCCTAAACAAATGTGGATTCGTGTCTGACCAATACCTACAGTTATGCTTGTTGACTTCTCCGTTCAAAATAAAACCTACACTCATCGCTGAAACAGATATTGTACAAGTTCGCGTTATTCAATAGATTATTAGACATAATTTCGCAAAACTGCAGTCTTCGATCATTGTCGTCTGCGTTTAGTTCTTGAACAAGTTTTATCTTGTATGGGTGAAATTTGTGCTTTTTTAAAATTCTCCTTACACTGCTTGTTGAAACCCCCGATGCCTGGGAATGTTGATTTAAAGATTGATTGTTATCCATTGCAACGTGTCCCAAAACAGCAACTTCAACAGGTTCATTAATAATATTGGTCTTTCTGGTTGATGTTTTCTGTTTGTCACTGAGCCAGTTTCCATGAATTTTTCGGGATGAATTTCATTGAAAGCACGCGCTGCTGCTCGTGCACAGTTGTTATTTTTGAAATAAAAACGCACAGTCGCGATTCTTTCGGCAGTGGTGTAAACCATGTTGACACTTTTATAATATTCAAAATGAACTGAATGTTGACTGACAGATGAAAAAACAAAAGATAAAACAAAAGCATGTAGGTACTGCTATATTCAGCAGCTTAACCGAAATAAACAAAATATAGTTTTTAAGTTTTTTATGTCTTCATTTTAGGCGAATAAAAAAATAAATAGTAGAATGAGTTCCTTATGAAATAACCTTTCCAACGATGTGTCATACATGGTATGGTGCCATTTGAAATTTTAGAGGAGGTGGTTTACGGAATACCTAGCTAGAAGATCGAATTTTTGAATCAAATCAATCTTTGAAAATTATATTTTGGTTCTGTTATGTGGAGGATATTTTAGCGTATTTTAATAGTTCATTTGAGTTTATTGGTGATTTCCTAACGTTCATTAATACTCTACACTCAATCATAAACTTTACGTTAGAAACAGAACAAAACAGATGTACCTATTAATTATTTAGACTTAAACATAAAACTTAAGTGCAAAAACAAACTCGAATATTCTATTTATAGAAAACTTACACATAGAGAAATCATAATACCACAGAATTCATGTCACCATAAAACACAATATAAATTAGCAGCTTATAGTTTTTTAATACATAGAGGTTCATCTAAATCACAATCATTACACCAAAGAGATTTCGATTACTAACCAAATTGCACACAGTAGCGGCTACAACACAAAACTAATTGACACACTAATCAGAAAGAAAAATAATAAATTTGCAATTCAAAAAATGTATCTAAGAGACTACTCCGGTGATGTTAAATATATGTACAGTCGATTCCGGTTAAGTGGACCACCAGTTAATCCGGACAGCAGCTTATTTGGGCCAAATCTTGAAGAACAGAAACCAAATATGGGTATAAAGTGGAGCTAACGTGTATTCAGTAACAGCTACACCAAGCTACACCGTCGCGCGTGTATGGCGTAGGGACCTATGGTAGACTCGCTTTTTCACAATTTTATTTAAAAATGTATAAACCTTGTCAAGATGACAAGGAATGATTTGAGACTTTCAAGTAAAATGGCTTTATTGGAAAAAATTAAAACCCAGTCAGTTAACACAAATCATCATCGGCTCCTAAATATTATTTTTCTGTTATTTATATTTTTATTTAAGAATTTACTGAAGTCTAAGAGAAACACTCGTTTTGTAATTTTGTGCAAAACTTATTATATTATTTTATATTATATTAACGTATTTGGGACACCCTATTAATTGAACCAAAATGTTTTAGTCTAAAAATGTTTTAGTCCCAACGTGTCCCGATTAAGCGAAATCCACTGTAGTCAATTCCATATTTCGGTAATATGTTGGATGAAATTGCTAAATTTATAATCAGAACGTATCTACAGGTAAAGTAATTTATAAAACATCAAAAAAACACTTTCAACTCCATATTCGCAAAGATAGAACTAACGTTTTATTAAAATCAGGTATCTACAAATTAAAATGTTCACAGTGTAATTCTGTATACATAGGCCCGACAATTAGAAATTTTACTATCAGCTACAAATGTTTACATTATTAAATGCTTTTGAAAATGTGAAATTCGTATATAGCTGAAATAAAATCAATAACAGTTGTGGAAATGAATATGGTACCGGAAAGAAACAATTGTTCTGAAACATATTCGGATTGGAGAGGTTTTTGCTACAACAGTGGAGAATGCAGTGACTTTCAAGATCATTATATTTGATTACTTCGTGATCTGAAGACATTAACAAAAATATGGCTAGAATTTCCATAGTTTTGTGAATATAATAACTATACTTTGTTCTTTTCGGTCATTTTTCCACATTCTATAGATCGTTGTAGTGTATCCTTTGTCAAATGTTTCTTGAAACGTTTCGTGCTTTTAAATGAAACTTTTGTGATTCGGAACCTGATCGTGGTAGCAATAAAACACACATAAATATCTATATAGCTAAACTAATTTATTAACAAAATATGGGCACAATGAAGCTTTTGGATTTCGCTGAATCCAAATTCGGCTTAATTCGAAGCACGAAATCCAAGATGCACCTTTATTCGAAGCAAACAATAACTTTTTACATCGATGCACTCAACACAACACTTCTGGATTTCGCTGACAGAAATCCAGCTTTGATTGATGCTTGATTGCTTTTCTTCGCTGACCACACGGTCAAAAATACAACCGCCCTTCTTGAGGTTCCCTTGACCTCTGCCTTGCTCCTCGATTCCAGCGTTACCACCAAAGCTCTCTAACATGTGTTTTTAAATAAAAGTAAGGGTGTAGGGTGTGTTACATTCTTTTATTTTGTTGCGCAGAACCTTTTTTTCAATATTTTATTTTCTTGTTTAGTCTCTTAATTTATTAATGTTTTTAAATATTTTCCATGATACTTTCAATCTATTCATTTATATCAATCAATCAATACATAAATTGTATGACGTATAGATATTACGAACTGTAAAGAATTCAATTACTAAATATAGGCATTTTAAATTACACAATTATATTAATTAAATCTAACAACTAGATTTACTGGCTAAAAACATTTCTTTAATGGACATCTTTTGTATTAGAATTATTTTGTATTCCTCTGCTTGATTTTAATAAAATCGTGAACATTTTTGCTTTTAACCAGTGTATATTGCATTTTAGGTCATCCATATTGTTGAATTTAAAATAATCTTCTTGTACTATAGTGCGAAAAATAACTTCTAAATAAATGTCTATTTCGTAAGCAGCGAAATATGCATTTAAATTTTAAAGGAATAAATTGCCCTTGAGAGTGGCTTTAACATAATTTAAGCAAGAGAAGTAACATTAATGCTAATTAGCACTCGATAGTTCAATTATAGAAATAATTTTCCAAATTGGGTGCGAAAAAATATTAGTCTCTGTCGTGCAGATGGTTACAGCAATTAAATATTAATACACTATTGATTGATTATTTATATTAGAATTAGAAAACATTTAAATCCCTTGTGCAGTGCTCGTCCCAATGTTAACAGGAGAGCACCAGCATGCAAGGAACCTGGAAATTTAGAAATGTGTTTTTCGCTGTTCCAGGGCGAAAATAAAATAAATATAATAATTGAAAACGAAATTTTAATATCTGTGTGTATATCTAGAATAACCTCTGTGTTTTTAACGATCTCATCATCCAACTGGCTACACAATAAGATCACATATATTGTACAGGGTTTTGATCCTTCTTGAATTAAAACTAAACATACTGATCCGATACATAAAACAAACACGAATTTACGCTTTTTGCAAAGAAGACGTTTAGGTCCAATTTCTGCTATATAGCATAAAGTTTTAAGAAGAAGAGAATTGAGACATGTATGTAACCGATACAGAGATAAGCAAGTTCGTAAGATCTGATTTAAATTTTAAAAACTTCAATTCCATGCCACTAAAACAACCAAACTATAAATTATTCGGTATCACTTATAGTGAAGAAACAAAGATACATTTTAAACAGCAAGGCGTGAGTATTTGATTCCTAAACTAATGTGATAAACTCTGTAAAATAGAAGATTCATTTATTTTGGCAATTTTAGAGGGACAACAAAGTTTGTTTTAATTGATTTCTAGTTAATAAAGTGTATAGATAAACAATCCTTTACAAAATTATAGGAAAGACAGATTAATAATTATCGATAAACACCAATATTTTTAGAGTGGTCTTCATGGTTTCTGAAAGTGTAGAATACTGTGGGTGAACGCATTCCATGTAATAAAATGCAATATTCATATAAATTCATATTTTATTCAAAACTGTTTTCTGATGGCTGAAAAAGGTAAGGTCAAAATTCTTAAAACTAGTTTTCCAATATAAATTTTACATCTTCAAATATGTCAGAAATGTCTAACAATTGGTTTAACCTCACTTCTAACTCAGTTACTAATAAACTGAGGTTGAACCAAACGTGACGATTTACGAATATTTATCTACCCCATCCCCCACGCCTCCAACCGCCGCCCCAACCGCGTCCTCCGCCACCACCCCAGCCTCTTCCATAGCCACCTCCCCATCCTCTGCCATATCCACCTCTCCAGCCGCCGCCCCAGCCGCCTCCCCAGCCTCTACGACCCCATTGAGGATAGGCGGATTCGGCCCCTTCCAAGCTTTCTGCTTCTAGAGGAGATACTTCAGGATCGGTGGTTTTTGGTTCTCCATCAAGAGCTTCTTCGGCTGGGAAGGCCAACGATAAGGCCACCACAGCAAAGAGAACAAAGATCACTTCCTGTAAATAAATGCAATTTCTAACTAAATTTGTCTATGTTCCAGCCTTGAGTTAACATTATAATTTTATAACAAACCTTTATGAATTTAAATTCTAGAAAGGTTCACAGACATTATAAATTTAAATGAGAACGAAATGCCGTTCTAAAAATATCCCTACTGGTTCGTCATGAAATTGTTTACTGGCCTGTAATTGTACAGAAGTAGAAAAATGTATAAATTCCGAATGCAATTAGAAATTTCCATAGATGTTTACAAATGCAGCAAGTAATACTAAAATGAAAATATGACCTTCTCCAATAATGTATCGCAATTTGATTTTCAACACGTCCGATGTTCTCACATATTCTACGCAATTAATTCAATATTGAACTTGAACCTGAATGTTTTAATAATCGGTTTGAAATTAATATACTTGCACGCATTTGTTGTATGTATTAACATAACAAATTAAAAAAACAGTCTTTCTTCGTGCCGTAACTAGTCAAAAGTTGCAACAATAAGCGGAAGTTGTAGGAAATCAACAGGATAACACTTGTAAATATTACCATTAGCAGATATTAGTTAAGGTTTTTGAAATGAAAGTGTTCCAGTTTATATCTGCTGTCAAATACATATATACAACTCTCTTAAGACGGCATCGGATACAGTCAGATTCCGGATATAACAAGCATCTACGATGTAAATATTGGGATTATCTTCCCTTACTGTTCAAAGCAAACCCGAAAATAACAAAAAAAATTAAATTATTGGAAATACGATATAAGAAACAAATTTGTGTCCTAAATTTGGGCCAGTATTTACCTGCTTAATACAAGGCCGCAAAAAATGTTATCAATGCTCTTAAATTTGTAACAATATATTGCTAGAATTGAAACTGTTTACCAGATTTCCTAAATAAAATCCTGCCCATGACCAAACATTTAACTTTATAAATGCTTTTAGACATCGCTTATGGATTTAGAGCAAAAAATAAATAACATTAGACGATTTTTTTAGAAGAACATCTAAATTGCCATATCTAATTTATATGTATGCGTAGCGTATCTATATATGTATGTATTTGCTTCTATTTATACCAGATAATGGTTATTTAAAGTTTTTTAACGTGTTCGAGTGTAACAATCTATTTTTGCTAGTAATACATGTTATAAAGTTTTACTGCCATACATGATGTTTTCGATACGATTTTCGATTACATTTAAGGTATATAACGAGCAAATATGTACAGTTTCAAATGGTTAGCTATATCCGAATTGGGCTGCAGCTAGATAATTTAGAGTTGCGAAAGTTTTAATTAAATAATACCATAAGATGAAGGTGTAGCCTTCAGAATTTTTTCTTCCGCATTTTAAAGTTGAACGCATCAATGATTTAAATTTGAAAGCATAACTTTTAAACAAAGAAGGTTAAATTTTAACATACAATGATAAATATTCTAAAAATACATTGTCTATATTTTAAACATTTTATGATTTAGTAAAACTTGTAGAAACACGATATTGTATACCAAACACAAGTGCTTTACAACTGCTATAGTAATGCAAATACAAAATTAGTAAAACTATTTTAAAATTAGAATCAAAATATAGCTATACAATATCATCATCTTAAATTTGAAACTGTAAATGAAGAAGATTGATGCTTTAATGTGCAAAATAAATATTTTGAAACCAAACTGCGAACGATTCAAGCTTCTTGCTTTTCGGCGTTGAAAATGAAAAAAGAAGCGAAATAATAAAATAAACACAAATACAAAATAAAACTATTGAAAATTTAAATCTAAATATGTGTTAAAATTTTCTTCCATTTGCACACCTAAATAATAACCAATCATAGTATTTCAGTATCTTAATTTTTTAACCCTATAATTTCAACTTGCAAGCTGTAATTCAATAATTTTATAAATAACAAGTAACAATTTAGTTTTCCTGATTTTAATATAAATCGAAATTGCCTTTAAATATTCTATAAACTTTCTCAGCTTTTCTATTTTCTAAATACAACATATTTTTTAAATTTTCAAATATCATTGTTAAATTATTATTATTTAATAAGTAGCTTAATTGGGTTTTCTTAAAAACTATAGGTTTAACTTACCTTTAGCATGATTGTCGCCAGTAATTTTCGGAATTTGCAGCACTTCTGTGTATTAAAGCTTCTATAACTAAAATGATTGTTAAACTTACGAAGTTTACGAGTAAATCGTTTATAGCCCCATCTAATACTCTTTATATAGGCCAGGCTGTTCTTTGTTTTGATGATCCTCTTCCATCACTATAACCTACACCCAAGATCACCGCCCCCTACAACCGGGCTTCCCGTAACCTGTTTGTTTATTTTACTGCTTGCCTGTAATTATACTAAGAAACAACATATACACATGCAAATTAGGGCTCTAAAGATGTAATCGCATCTTAAGGTTACAACTAAAACACTCATGCAAGATTTTTCCAATCAATTTAAATTCAGGAATAACTTCAATTTCCTTTGTTAATTAAAAATTGGGCGCAAAATTTTATTGCACTTTCTGCAAAAAATGCATACGTTGCAGATAGGTATATAACAATTTTTTGTCCTTGGCGCTTTTAGCCAATGCCTTCATCCTCATATATCCCGCAGCTACAAATTCCCGTATTTTTTATAGCAAAAATTGTTTATATCCAAATATTATGCAGATTCACCTTCTTTTATTTCGAGTAATTCTTGAAATGATTTAAATACAATTATTTCTATTTTTGTGTTTACATATCAACACTTTCACTTATTTCGCTTTTTGTTTAACCTGCGGCAGTTTACTTATGAATGACTTTAATTTGTCCTTTTGTAACTTTTTTAATTTTTCAATAAAAAAGAGGTCAATAGGTTTGTAATAAAAAATTCCAGGTAGAATGATCATCTTCACGCCGCAGGTTGTACACTTCCAGAAACATGCTGAGTTTATTATGCTAATGGGTTAATACTGCAAGATTGTGATTTCTCATTTAAAATAGTGCCAAGGGTTTTTGCGCTGAAACCTCGAACTAAGCAACCATTTGAAAATCAAATCGCAGAACTAATTAGTAAACAAAGCAATTAGCAATGCGACTTCGTTTTCACATTAACATGCATACAAAGAGGCAACAAATATAATTGTTATGTCGAATATGAAATTCGAATGAAAACAATATACCTAATGAATCAAAATTGAATTAATTTAGAAAATCTGGCATAATCTGATGATACAGGAAGAACTTTGTGCATGATAAGCATTTAGTACTAAAACATCAAGATATAACAACAAAACTTTACTTTAAAGTTTCACTGCCTAACGCAGCATTGAGATCTCCATAATTAAACTTGAATAATGTGGTCAAACTTGATTTGGTTGAGTTTTTCATCTCTTTTATTAAATTTCACTTAAATTTTGATGTAAATTAATCGGAGTACTGTTTAGGAAACCCTATATTAGTCTTTAAACAATTTTTTATTATCACTACAACTACAAAATAAATACAAACATTTTAATTGCTACACGATACAAACTATATCTTCTGAAAACTGATTGAAATCAATAGAATTTTATATTCTTAGACTCTCCATCCTGGATTGTGGTACAGCCCTGGGGAGTGGGACCATCCAGGACTGTGATGCCATCCAGGATTGTGATGCCATCCTGGACCACTTCCCCAATTCAAACTTCCAGGATTTCTCTTCCATCCACTTGCATAAGGATATATCGTTTCAGCAACTTGTAAATGTTCGTTTTCCAGCTTTCCAGAAGTTTGAGGGGAATGAATTTCAATAATAGGCACCAAAACTTGCGGTTGGTTACCTTGCGGGGTAGGAAATGCCTCGGAAATAGCCAATAATACCAAGAGTATTAGAATTCCTTCCTGAAAACAGTTGATTTGTTGTTGAATATACATCAAATTGCAGAAAACATAAAAAAAGAAAATTGGTTTGAACTGGCAAACAAAGTACTGGATGTTTCCAATAAGTTTCTCTAGATTTAAATTCGTAAAATTGTAATTTTAATAAAATGGTAAAAAAATGGTAAATTAATTATCCGGATCGGTCTGGAAGTTATAACGATAAATTTGTTTGGATTTTTGCTTTCAGCACTTTACTCTTTATTTATTTTTTTTATCTAAAATATATCACATTGCCTTTTCGTATTTGCAGTAAGATATCTAATTTTGATGACAGACATTTTGCTTTGCCAGTACTATCATTAATGCCATTAAAAAATTAACATCAAAAAATTTTCCTAACAGACGGACATAAAGTTTCTTTTAGACATTTTATTCAGCTCAAATTTAGTAAAATTTTGCAATTAGACTTATTTTCTATTACGTATAACAAGCGAGGTACCCCAGTTACTAGAAACATACCGTACACCCATCAAAAAAATACAATTAAATACCTTCAACATCGCGCTGCAGCAAATTCCAAGACTTAGACCGGATTTAACACCGCTTATTTAAGATGCGTGAAGACTAATCAACCACTAAATGCATTTAAACCGTCTAGCCCTATTTATACTAGGCCTATAACGGCACTTTTGATATTCGTGAGACGTCTTGGACTTAAACGGCCAGAATATCAAGATCATCGTCCTTTTGTAACGAGTTTTCCACTCTTACACAAGCCTTCTTGTTCAGATAACAAACTACTGGACCTTTTAGTTACAGTTAGCCAGTATATTTTAGTACAGGTAAAATGAATCACATTTGTTAATTGTTCCTTGCCTTACTTCGTTGAACAGCATATTCGTTAAAAATTCAAAATAATATTCACAATATCAACTGGTACAAAAGCACAAAATAAAAATATAACTTGTTGAAACCGTGAATATTACTTTGAATTATCGTATCATATCGTATTCGGATTTGTAAAGTTTATAACTGTATTAAGGGGATTCTAAATCAGCCTGGTATTTCAAAACTGACTGCAGGCTTTGTCTTAGGCAATCCATGATATTTAGTTTTCTATTTTACTAAAAATAAGAGTAATTAATCGTATCTTTTTATTAAAAAAAATAGTATTTTGCGCCCTAAATGTAAATGTCATATTTTAAATCGTTTCCCAGTTATTAAGAAAAAACTAAATGTTTCTCCAACTTCACGCTAGCGGAACAATTTCTAAATATAAAATTTTTGCTTTCCTGTACATTTTTCGCCCCATTTGCGCTTATTTGCGTAATCGGGCAAATTTCAAATTTTCATACATTAGCGAGTTATAATGAAATAACTACACGTTTCGCCGACTTCAAGCTGGTGAAACCATTTCAAAATTTAGAAATTATTTTTCTGTAAATATTTTAAGCCCTATTTGGGCCCATTTGTGCCGGTCGACCCAAGTTTAAATTTTGATTCGTTACCGAGTTATTGAAGAAACATTAGGATAATTAATTTGGCAAACGTGAAGTTGGAGAAAGAATTTTAAACTTTTAAAATTATTTTTCCATAAATATTTTGCGCCCAAGTTGCGTGAACTTGGAGAAAGAAAACAAAATTTTTAAAATTATTTTTCTATAAATATTATGCGCCCAATTTGATAGAGGTCGAATTATCGGCATGAAAGAAAGGTAAATCGGGACTATACTACAGTTTCACGAATATGGTCTGCTTGGTCAGAAGAAGGCATTCAGCGACATCGTTCAGCTGGTAGACCTCTACGTAGCAGCAATGTTCGTGAAGATCGACTTCTTCGAAGAATGGCTACACGAGACAGCTTTTAAACAACAAGGTCTGTTGGTGTACACTGGATGCGACCTCTTCAACGCCGCTTGTCAATTGCAACAATTTACAGAAGAATCTCTTCTTTTGAACTGCGATCCTACCGTCGATTCCAACGGCTCCTTTTAACTGCACATCACAGGGCTGTTAGGTTTGCTTGGTGTCAGGAGCGGCAGCCTTGGAATCAGCAATGTAATGACGTTGTCTTCAGTGACGAATCAAGATTTTGTTTGTGGGCAAATGACGGCCTTAAGAAGATACGTCGATATTGAGGAGAAAGACGAAATCTAGAGTTTGTTGAAAGACGCCATACAGATTTAACAGCGGGAGTTATGGTTTGGGGTGCGATTTGTTTCGTTAGAAGATCACCTCTTGTGTTCGTCCCAGGCACTATTCATAATGTCCTGGAACCTTTGTTAGTACCAATCATGCAAACGTTGCCAAACAGTATTTGCAGGATAACGCACGTCCACACACTGCAATCATTACCAGTACGTATATCCAACAAGCACAATTGCAAAAGTTGCCCTGGCCTGCACGATCACCGGACTTATCCCCGATTATTTTTGGGACATGATGGGCCGGCGACTAAGATTATTGCCAAGAGCTCCTAACAACTTAGACGAGCTGAGACCTTAACTTGAGGTTGTTTGGAACGAGATACCCCAGGAGAACACAGACCACTTGATAGACAGCATGCCACGACGAGTAAATGCTTGCATTGCTGTTCATGGCGATATTACACATTATTTATTAATTTTACTTTCGTGGATGTTATTGTTTCCTTATAATTGTTAAACTTTTTTATGAAAACCTGATCATTTCATACGAAATAATGAAACATTATTTTAGCAAAGTTTCAAGCCCCTAGCTTTATTTTTAATGGATGGTGCATTTCATATGTAACGAAGTGTACATTAAAAATTGTTGATGGTTTTGGCTGGTGTTATTCAGATTGTAATATTTTCAATGCTATCCTAAATTGATTCGCCACCAGAATTATTAGGTGATTTCTAGGTACTAACCGATGCCATTTACGTTCAAATGGAATTACTAATGTAAATAATATCATTTAAAATGTTAATTTGCTATTGTAACTAACGATGAAAAGTATATATGAAGCTAGCCTAAGATAATCGCTATTATAGTTTAGGCTACCTTTTATATAAAAGTGTCAAATTAATTGTTCAGAATTTTTTTAAACTAATTTTGATATTAACACTCAAATGTCCCTTAATTTCACTTCCGCTATAATTGCCACAAATTTAAATTCTCTTCCTTACTAGGTTAAATATTTAGGATTTGAACATGAGAAGGCGTCGAAGCTAAAATTTAAGTAGACGTTGTATTTTCCAGGGTTATCAACTAATACAGTTGTTGCAATAAAACTAAATTAAAAATATATTAATTGGATATTTAACGCAAATGTGCTCAAAAGCTTAAGTATTGATCATTTTAAAGTATACGAGGTCTGATCAAAATGTATCCAGAATGGCTTTATTTAAAGAGAAATTGCAAGATTTATGAAATTAATATTTAACCGCCTTCAAAGTAATCCCTTTCCGAAGCCACATACTTAATCCAGCGTTGCTGCCATTGCTCGAAACATTTTTTAAATTCTTCTTCTGAAATAGCGAGCAGCTGCTTCGTCGTGTTCTGCTGTATCTCATCAATGGCTTGAAATCTTCTTCCTTTCAAATGAAATTTGATTTTCGGAAATATCAAAAAGTCGCTGGGAGCAAGATCTAGCGAATGGGGTGGCTGGCGGACGTGGGGAATACGGTGCTTAGCAAGAAACTGCTGCACAAGTTGCGATGCGTGGGCAGGTGCATTGTCATGATGCATTTGCCACTCGCCATTCTCATGCAAGTCCGGCCTTTTCCGACGAACTGCGTTGCTCAAACGTCGAAGAACTTTGCAGTAATACTCCTTGTTGATTGTCTGGCCCGATGGAGCGTATTCATGATGCACAATTCCCTTGTAATCGGAAAAAACAGTCAGCATCGTCTTAACATTGCTGCGGCTTTGTCGTGCTTTTTTAGGTCTGGGAGACTTTGGGGTCTTCCACTGTGAAGATTGGGCCTTAGTTTCGGGATCATACCCATAAACCCACGTTTCGTCGCCAGTTACGATTGTTTTTACAAAGTTTTCGCCGTTTTTGACGCACTCAAGTAACTCAGTAGCAGCTGAAACACGGGCATGTTTTTGCTCAACTGTGAGGAGTTTTGGTACAAATTTGGCTGACACGCGTCTCATACCCAAATCGTTCGTAAGAATTGATTGAACTGAACCGAGACTAATGTATAGGTCTGAAAATAACTCACGATAAGTGATTCGGCGATTTTCCCGCAAAGGTGTGTGCACAGCTTCAATATTTTTTTCACTTTTGCTGGTTTTAGGTCTTACAGAACGCGGATCACTCACAGCACTTTTAAAGTTCTTACGATCAGCATCTTTCAGTTTCGGATTAGCGCTTTATTTGCACAGCACAAACTGAACGCATTTCTGTCTTTGTTAGTTACTTGCAGATTCATATTTCCGACAAAGACGTATGTCGTAGTAACATCTGCGAAAGAAGCAAGACCAACACTGTACGTGTGACATATTCTGTCGGCTGACACGTTTAGTAGAAAGAAACAGAAATACTTGAAGAATGTCGCGCAGATGCAGGCAAACGTCACTACGTAAATCTGTTTCCAGCAGTATTTAAAATGTTTTGAAGGTTTATACTGCCATATTTTATTTTATACACTTGGGGAACCTTTGTTTTTGCTGGAAAATATTTCGACGAGAATTTCCCTCATTTTCTATTAACCAATAATAAGTCTCTATTTTGAATTTATCCACCAATTAGGCTGGTATTATACTGGTAATACCCCTAGGGAAATTACCGGTATAATCAACTCGTATTGGTTCAAATTTCGAAATAGAAGACATTCAATTAGTTGACAATGACATAAGTAAAAATGTCAGATGTCAAATTTATTTTATTCGCGAAATTCTCTGAACAAATACCCCTCGTTCAGGCATATATCCTTAAAATTTTTCCTTGCTGCCTTGCACGCGTGTTTGTTGCAACAAACACTTGTGCGACAGCGCGGAAAAATTTTCAGTAATATGCCTGACACTTGGGATATTGTATATGATAATGCTGTTTCAGATCGAGCAAACATCGTGGACAACTGGATTGGATAAAATCGGAATCATTTAACCAATTGAATAAACTGACCAGCAATGGTAATCTGATCGAACATGCATGGGACGCATTTGGAAGACGTGTTACTGCACGAAATATGTCACCACATATAATTTCGGCACTTGAAATTGCTCTCAAAGAGGAATGGGATACAATTCCACAAGAACTATCTGACAATTTAACTCTATCTATGCCAACAAGATGTCAAGTCTTTTCGCGGAGATCATCCACATTATTAACTTGTTTATTGTAACAATTAATGAATAATAAATTGCAAAGTTTAAAGATTTCTGTACTTATTCGTACATATCAAGTTAGTAATTTGTGCTCTATCCATAGCAACGATCATACTTCTTAAATACTTGGACGAAGGATGTTTGATTTCACTACACTTTACCAGTGGTTTCACAAGTGGAAGCTCTTTCGTTATGATGGAAAATGATTGCATATCGCTTTTCATTGGGTAACTTAATATATTTCTTAAACGACAACATGGTGCAACTTTGACATGTATGTACATCTCAAATAAATGTTTTAAATTTGATGCAGGGTATATATCATTTGAATACAATAGGTATTTCTATCATATGAGTTTTAAATGTGCATCAGTTATTTTCTAATCACCTCTTTATTTTTCAGAATAATGGGCAATGATTTAGGCAACAATAACTCCGATTTAGTATTTGCTGATGTAACAATAGTCATGACAATATTAGCCAGTAGTACAAAGAATTCCGAATTTTATGTAACATCTTTAAATGGCAATAATTTCCCATTGCTGTCTTTCAATGAAGTTACAGAATTGAACTGAATGTCCAGTTCAATATTTCTATAGAATTCCAAGAGCACAGTAAGCAGATAAACTGACATAGTAGATAATCAAAGATATTTAATCTTATTTTTTAAAAATTATATTAAGTTATGTGCAAATCAAACTATCTACATATTTTAGTCTTGCACGACTTATTTCTCAAATCAACTTACATGTAGACTAACGGGAATTTTTTGATCGTATTCAAACTACAACCATTTGAAAAGGAAATGAATGCACTTTAGCAAAAAGATTTAAGAAATTGTCTTAAAACTAAAGCAATAGAAAGCCTGTAAATGCAAATTGTTTAGCATACTAAGTAGGAAAGAAGTTATCACGTTTTGGTAATTATACTATATATCCAACAGAAAGGCACGATCGATTAGTTTTAATTTTGTGAAAGTGTTTTCAAAACTCCCAACATAATTTCTAACACAAGTCTGCTTTTTTCAAAGACTTTAATTAGGAAACACAACTTACAGTTTGCAATACAAGGAGGTAAATATTCAAAAAAAAAAAGAAAAAAATGTGTTTTTCACTTTATTAAACACAAAATGTATTATTACAAAATTAAATTATGATCTTGGTCGTTCCTTCTTTTCCTTATATAAAGCTAGGAGAGAAACATTAGCAACTTTAACAACCTGTAACAAACAACATCCATTAGGTCAAAGACAAACAACCAATCAACAAACCCAAACTTACCTTAAATCTAACTCCAGGAATATCACCTACAGCATGACCTTTACGACCAAATCCTGCAACTAGGACTTCGTCGTTTTCCTCAATATGATTTAAGCAACCATCACGAGGTACGAATGCAGTAATTTTCTTGCCGTTTTTAATAAGTTGTACTCTTACACACTTACGAATAGCAGAGTTTGGCTGTTTAGCTTCTACACCTCTAGAAGCAAACAACAAAATGTAATTAATAATAGAAATATGGTACCATTCAGTTAATATAGTATGTAAAAGAAGATGCCGATGGTGAATAGCACTACGCACAGAATTTTCCTGTGATTGGATTCTATATAAACCATTCACATAGAAATTCTGCGCAGAGTATGTATTCAAATGGAATATGTTGGGTACATATCAGAGCGTGAAGTAAATCAAATTAACTTCCCAATGGTTCAGGACCCAGTCTATCTAGCACTGTATTCAAATACACTGTTTAACTATTAAAGTTATCCAGTGTTCTCACAATGCTGTATATCAAACACTATTTTTGTAAAATTGTTAAACTAACCTACCACAAACACTTTATAAACCCGTCACGGGTTAATTACTACATTACAACCAAATCTTCAAACACTACACGTGAATTATTAAAAACAATGGCCATAACCTAACAAAATTTATAATTCACTTACACTTTTTCTAGCACAATTCCTTTAGCGTGAGATGCACCACCAAAGGGATTAGCCTTCCAACGTGTTCCTAAATGGGCCTTTTTGTAATCCTTATCTGCCCATCGCTGTTCTCGGCGATGGTTCACATGTTTTCTCGCAGTTCGTAAACCTCTGGGTTTTCCTAAAAATTTAAGAAAATCTTTATTTGGTAAAAAATACAATCATATCTTAAACGAATAGACTTCCTTAAAGAATTCCTATTAACCAATTTGCATCAGATGATTAAAATTTAACGAGAATTCTAAGGATGAAATCAGCAGCAAAGTAATGTCGGGTGTAACAGAGAGAATTTAGTCAATTTTTGATATGATACAAGGTGCAGGAAAGAGTATTTATTTGTTTTTGTTTTCTTAAAGCGATACTATATTACGATATTTAATAAAAATTGTTATTAGATTAAAAAAACCCTTATTTTACAATAAAAATAACACTCACCCATGTTGTGGCTTCTATTAGAAAACCGGAAAGACTATTTTTCTGCCAATATAACAACTACATTAAGCACTAAACCTTTCTAAAGGTTTGCCAACCGTATAGTGTCTAGTCCTAAAATTACTAATTGGAAACAATATTTAAAAAGAAATCTGTTGGGAATTGGTACTGGTATTAAAATTCTTTATAAATGTGTTTTAAGATCAAATTAGAAAAAACGAATTATGCATATTATTACTATATGTAATTCTTGCTATAACATAAAAATTAAATAAGGTTGTTACTAGATTTTAGTATAAACGTTGGCAAAAGCCGAAAATTGATCTCCAATGAACAAGAAGAATTGCAGGTTTTGACAGTTACAAAGCGCACTTTTTGTATATTTTTTTAAGCACCATAATCGAGTTTTGATGCTGTACAGCTTTTTTGTCCTCCTATTCTGGACCAAGCTTTTACGTTTCGCTGCACAAGATTACCAGGCACTGTTTTAATTAGAAATAAAGGTAATTGGTAATTTTATGCTTTAAAATAAGGTTAAGGTTGTTTTGTTTATTTTGGTTTTTTTTTGACAGAAACAAATTTAAAAAAATATCTTTGTTTAAATTACTATTATTGCCTTTCTTTTACAGTTTTTAATGCATTTTGTAGGGTTATTACGACTTTCTTTCATGAGATTACTGGATGATGGAGAATGATGAACAGGAGGTTGAGTTTCAGTCAACATTAGAGCCTGATGTTATTATTGATGATAGTTCGGTATGTCTACATGCATTTTGGTGTTTATTCAAGTTTTTACTTAACGTGTGCAGTTTATAATACTACAAACTGTTTCATTTAAACTACTGCTGGTAGATTTTATGGTCTACGTATGAAATGTATGTCAAAATTAATGGTGATGCTATTTAAAACCCAGTAGATTAAAAAATAAAGATACCAAACTTAACCCACTTATGAATGAATATTTTTAGATACACATATATGCTACAATCAAATGTTAATCCATGATACTTATTTGCGTACTTATGATTTGCCATACCTTAAAATATAATAAAATTACGGTTTAACCAGTTACTTTATATATTTTTCAGCAGTTTGCTGTGTTTACACCTTATATCATGTTATAGATGTAAAAGAGTAACACCTTGTTACTGTTAACTGATTCATGGATATAATGAGTTTACAATTAGCAACAAGGGTTGTTGTAAGGTAATATCTAATATGGGTTGTAATGACTCATATGTTGTTATAATTATGGGTATTTAATTATTTACATGTTATTTTAATAACATACTTTTAGCTGCTAAACATATTGGATAAGATCCATGAATGATTTTGTTGTGAGATAACTTTCACATACTTTCAGTAAAGATATAAAATTTTGTTGATTAGGGTAAATGAAGTGATTAGAAGCAAAAAGGTGTAAGTAACAATTTTCCTGAATCAGACATTGCATTTTTCCTTAGTTTTGTACATGTTACGGAGATGTGTTTCATAGTAAAGATTAAATATTAATGAAATACTCAAAGTATCCGCAGAAGAAAGATATATGTAAGTGCACTTGTATTGTATTAGGATGCCATTTCATAATCAGTAAATTTAAGTAGATTGAAGATGCAAAATTTTATGATCATAGATAAAAATTTGTTACTAGTTTAATATGTTCTTTACCAAATGCAGTGGATAACAGTACTTAAAATGAGTTTTTTAAGATCGTGTTTATGAGATATCAAATATGGCTACTTTCGGCGCGGCGCCAGGGATTCACAAGTAGACATCGTTAGGCTTGGAGTTAAGGGAATCCTAAACTGACTTGGCAATCAAAAATTAAATGTAAAATTTTACATCAGCAAACCATTAGATTTTTTGCCCGGTTCTTTTTGGGGCTTAGGGCCGTCTGCTTGAACATTGGAAAGCGGACTGAAGCCAATATAAAAGACAATACCACAAAATAAATGGGTAAAAGAGTCTTGGTCCTGTTCTGCTTCCACGAAAATCAGATAAATCTTGACATTGTGCTAGTCTGCATTACGTTCTTAAAAGATGTAGTTTGTAATAAGGTGAAAACATTCACGTATCTATAGTGACAATAGAAAGCATTAATTTTAGCTTATTTGGGTCACTTTTGTATCCCCTTAACGTTTTTTATTATGTATATATATGTGTATGTATTACATATTTTTTTTTGTTCAATAATTTATTAAAGTGTGAAACTTCGCATATTTGGACCAGCGGTGTAGTTGGACTAAAATGATGTAGGCCCAATGTGTCCCGATTAAGTCGAATCAACTGTATTTATTTCTTTAATGTACTATGATTTATTAAAAACTTGCAACGCTAGAAAAACTGAACAAGAGAGAGCTAAGGAAGATGATAGTGATTACAGTAGTGAACCCAAAATAAGATACTTATATAATATTTCAGCATGTTTCGCATGTAATAGCGTCATACCCATTTTATTATTGATATAAATTTTAGTTATTGATAGATATGCCTACTTCATAAACGCGAAGCTTAGTGTATAAAACAATTGTTTCAATGTTAAGCGCATGCAGTTTTTTCATATACCAATAATTTAGGAACCTTGTTTTATTTTGCATAGGATTTTTCATACACTTAAAGATTTTACTGTTGTATTCGCATACCGAGAATTTCTGACAACTAAGTAAAGATAATTTAGGTACTTTATTACTATAACAATTTCAGTGGCGTCCATAACAGAAATCTAGTTATTAGTGTTCTGTCATCTCTGAAGAAAAAGGTTACGTGATCAAACTATAATATTTATGTACATGAGTTTCACAATTACTTTGCAAAACTTTAAAATTCGTATAGATACCAAGAATATGAAGACGATGAATTTGAAAATTTCGTCAATCTTATGATTGGTTGTTAAGAAATACAGTGCGTATGAAAAGTATGGAATAAATTCATCTTACTCGAAACGAATAGTTGTTTGCAAATATCCTCGGACACGTCAATTTTATTTCATAAAAGCACACATTTTTATTGCAAATTCAATTTCTGACCGTCATTTGTTTTTGAGTGATGACGTCATCATCTTTTTTTTTAATGGCAACTCTTATGTTTTTTGGCGGATTCGGATAGAGGACATTTTTCTGCTTACGGCACTGTAAAAAAAGTGGCATGCTGAAGAGGAAAGTTTTCATAATATGTGAGAAAGTTACAAAACCATGGAATGAATTTGTTAAAATGAAAGGAAAAGAAAAACGTAGAATAAAAATTAAAGATTAGAGAAAAGCCACTTCATTAGTTACAAATTAAATTATTTTACTAAACTAAAATAAAAAAATAAAATAATTACAATACATGTTCAAATTGCTGTCCGTTAACTTCCTGACAATGGGCGAGCTGATTCCAAAATGCTTCTACAACATTTTCGATCACGCTCGCCTGAATTGATGTAGTAACTATACGTATTCGATTTTTTAAGTCGCCTAAATGTAGAGGTTTATTTTGGTATACATTGCTTTTCACATAGCCCCACAAGAAAAAATCTAAAGACGTGAGGTCCTGGGAGCTTGCAGGCCATTCGATCGCGCCTCGTCTTCCAATCCATCGCTGAGGAAAGACGTCATTTAGATAATGCCGTACAGCCACTGTATAATGTGATGGAGCTCCGTCTTGCTGATACCAAATTGTTGGATGTGGAAGGTCAGGATCCTCATGGTTTGGAAATAACACGGCAAGAGCAGGTATCAGATCATCTCGAAGGAAGGTCAGATACATATGTCCAGTTAAATTACCGTCGAAGAAAAACGGTCCCATCAATTACACGGTTTCCAATAATACCAACCCAAACGTTAATTTTTTGTACAAATTGGGTATGCGCTTCCATCATCCAATGTAGATTTTCAGTTGCCTAGTACCTTGTATTCTGTCTGTTGACAGTGCCGTTCAAATGAAATGTTGCTTCATCGGAAAATAAAATGTCTGTCTGTCGTATTCGATTTTCAATAATATTGTGAATCATTGTTTCACAGAATTGGATTCGCCGATCAAAGTCATCCTCTTTTAATTCGTGCACCAAACTAACTTTATACGGATGGTACTTTTCTTTTTTCAAAATACGTGATACCGAAAAAAAGGCTTATCTGGTTATTTGCAACAATCTGACAACAAGTTACATGGTGATTTTCCTGCACGTGTAAAAGCACATTCAATTTAACATTCTCTTCGACTTCGGGGCGTCCACGCTTAGCAATATCTCTGACATTTCCATTTTCCCGACACTTCTTCTCAATTTTACTCGCTGCTGATTGTGTGATAGGTCTTTTGGGATACTTTTCATTGAAGAGCGCGACGACTTGTTGATGGGTACGCGTATAATCTCCGTAACCGATCGTCATCAAAATCTCCATTCGTTGTTTTTCCGTTAAATGGGCCATTTGCAAAATGTAAGTACAGTTAAGGAGAGCATGTGGCTAGATAAGGCACCTGTCAGTCAATGCGACAGATAATACAATTTATTACAGCAATTTGAACATTTATTGTAATTATATTATTATTTAATTTTAGTTTAGTAAAATAATTTAATTTGTAACTAATAAAGTGGCTTTTCTCTAATCTTTAATTTTTATTCTACGTTTTTCTCTTCCTTTCATTTTAACAAATTTATTTCATGGTTTTGAAACTTTCTCAAATATCTCGAAGACTTTCCTCTTCAACATGCCACTTTTTTTACAGTGCCATACGCAGAAAAATGTCCTCTATCCGAATCCGTCAAAACACATAGGGGTTGCCATTTAAAAAAAAAGATAATGACGTCAGCACTCAAAAACAAATGACGGTCAGAAATTGAATTTGCTATAAAAATGTGTGCTTTTATCAAATAAAATTGACGTGTCCGAGGATATTTGCAAAAAACTAATCGTTTCCAGTAAAATGAATTTATTCCATACTTTTCATACGCACTGTATAAACTTAGTGCTCATTTAACCTTCTGCGTGACAGATGACAGAGCACTAAATTAGATTTCTGTGATGTCCGCCACTGGAAATTGTCATAGTAATAAGGTATCGAAATTACCCCTATTTAGTTGTCAGAAATTCTCGGAATGCGAATACAAATTGTAAAATCCTAAGGTGTATGAAAAACCTATTAAAAATAAAACAAGATTTCTAATTGAAAGAAAATAAAAAAAAAGTTTTGTAGTAGGTGACTAATTTTATCTGATAAAAATTAAATTTTTAAGTATCAGTACAATTTGATACTACTAGATTAGATAGAAACAAATAGCTTAATAATTCAACAGATTGTAATGAAAAAAAGTAAAAACATCAACTTTTGGTATAGGACAATATTTAAAACAATTGTAGAGAATTATCTTGCAAATTTAAAAATTTAATAATCTACAAAGTGTTACATTTGAAAAAATTTAGAAAATGCTCTTTGAAATAAATTAAATTTGCACTGGTGTAAAAAACATGATGTATAGTAACATTAATTTTGTTCCGGATTAATTTGTTTAACTTTGTTCCGACCAAGATTTTCACATATTTTAAATAAACTTGGCAACGGCTCATCCAAAATCAAAACACAGGAGATTGTTGGATAGATAATTTTATGCGGATTTCAAAAATGTAAAAGTATATAGGGTATTCTGTTTGAACAATAATATCTTTAAGATGCTCTGCTTTAGCAAATCACCATGTATATTTAAAAATATTTTTATAATATGCGCATTTTGGCACTACATCACTTAAAAAAAAAAACGTCCAAATCATTTTATTAATGCCAATATTGGACTTTGACGCACTAATGAGCAACCCTGTATAATATCAAAATTCTAAATAACATTACAGACATAGATGATAAATTAACGGCAAATATAATAAAATTGACTGCTAAAACAAAAACTAAATATGAATACAAGAAAAAAAAATGTAACTATTAAACCATTAGTTTACCTGAAAGTATGTTTTACAACAAGTTTTATATTTTAGAATGACCAGTATTATGAAGATGAGGGAGAAAATACAAGCAATGATATTCCAGACAACATACAAAAGCGGATTGGCCCAGAAGTATCACTTATACCAGTCAGAAGAAACCCAATCAAAATCAAGATGTTCAGCAAAGGGCCAATGTCGGAAACCGAAGAACGTAAGGTACAAAGGCTTATACAGAGATCTCCAAGGCAAACCGTAAGACTGATATCTAAAGAAGAAAAGGTACAAGCCGACAACGGCAGTGCCAACACCAAACGAAAATCGCTTCCATTAGAAAAATGCCCCATTTGTAAAAAGTTTTTTCGTCGCATGAAAACACATTTACAGAAACACGAAAGTATAAAACGAGACCCTAATGATCCTCTGACATGTCGGTTTTGCATGAAGGTTTTCAACACTGGTAGTAACTTAAGCATACATATGCGTACACACACAGGGGACAAACCGTATATATGTGAAGTGTGCACGAAGGGGTTTGCCCAATCGTGTAATTTGGTAAATCACATGCGCATCCACACGGGTGAAAGACCATATAAGTGCCCGCATTGTGATCGGGCATTCACTCAGTCAGGTAATTTGAGTAATCATGTAAGATTGCATACTGATGAGAAACCTTTCAAATGTCACTTTTGTGACAAAGCTTTTACACAATCGGGCAATCTCAATTCTCATATTAGAAACAATCATAAATTTATAGATAATATCCGAGATAATATCGAAAGTGAACTGAATAACATTGTTCAGTAGCTTGTAATTGTCTTAAAAATAAGTTTATCGCAATACTCATATCAATCGTATATACGCTTCGTATTTTGTGCTTTCTTTTATTAGTTTATGTAGGTAGGATTTTGATTTGTTTTTGTTTGTAACTCGGCATGGAAACAAAATAATTGAATGTTTCACAATCAAAAGGAACTGTTGGTACGTTTACATACACAACATTTTTATCATACAAATTATATAAATTGAAATTATAAAGACTGCATTTTGTTGGCTGGTCCTAACGCTTTCTTTTGTATCTTCCGATATAATAGTGCTCATTGGAAAAATAATCTTATTTTAGAATTTAAGCAATTAAATCCAGTAAAATTGGTCCTAACTTCTTGGATTACTGCAGATTTGAGTAGCTTGTCATAATTATTAAAGTACTGCAAGTGATGGTCTTTAATTTCCATAATTTTCCGCTTGTCTTCTTAATTATTTCTTTCCTTTTATTTACGTTTTTTTCCATAGTGCTTAATATGTTTTATTACAAACTTTTTAATTTGCTCTTAGCCAGTACTAGTAATTTTTTGTAATTTTAACATTAAACTTACCATAAACTACCAAATGATTTTTAATATTAAATTACTGTAAAAGACTGGTTGTTGAAGAGAATTTTAACTTTTCGAAAATACGTTAATTATAATAATAATAGTAGACTGATTTTTTGGGTGAACTGACTGCTTTCTTATCTCTTAAATTTTCTCTTAACCAGTGACTACTATATTTTTGTAATTTTAACATTAACCATACCAATTTTTATTTAAAAATATCGGTGTTATTAAAATATCCAATGATCTCCTCCAATATATCTTTAAATTACTGTAAAAGACTGGTTGTTGATTTTAAAATATGTTTTATCCTATGAGACTTAGAGAAACCTGTCTGATGGGACTTGGTATTATTTATAATGCTCACATATAATTTTTTCGTATTTTCTACAGGGTGTTGCTTATCTGCCAGAAAAAAATTAATTGTGATATTGTGATTAAAAGCTGCAATAAATGGCAAATTCAGTTTGCACTAAGCTGGATACTTTCCAAGGTACAAGCAGTTTGAAATTTTTGTGGCTATTTTGTAAATGTAGAATAAAATGAAACGTAAAAAGAAATTAGCTTTATCAGTAATATTAATATACAGGGAATTTTTCTTTTTAGTATACATTGCCTATGTATACTTTTAAAAGAAACGCGTCAAATTCGCCTATTGTGTATGCAACCAACTATACCGACAACTAAAAATCAGAAACAAACGTCACTATAGTTGTGAATTATTTGAGTATGAAGGTGACGTTGATGCAGTGTTTATATTAAATAGGTATTTCATCCTGTATATAGGACACAGATGATGACTTTTTTGTTAAATGCAAAAATTGACAGGGTGATGTTTCCGTAAGGTCCGTGCACATTATATTCCTTTTGTACAAAACACATACATCGGCGGTCAAAGTAGTGTAATGGTCAGCATACCTGCCTTCCAAGCAGTTGATCCGAGTTCAATTCCCGGCGATCGCAAACTTTTTTTAATTATTATTATTCAACGTAGCATAAAATATTTCATTTCATTTCTTCGGTTAAAACGTGATTACTTTCAGTTTTTATTTTATGGGAATTTATTACGCATTCTTCTGATTTAAATTTTCTAACAATTGTTTGACACTAAATAAAGATTAATTTTATTTTTTAGCATTGAATTAATTTGATTGCTGTGGTCACAGCATGCTTGAGTTGTCTGTATAGTAGGTTGGTTGCCTACACAATAGGCGAAATTGACGCGTTTCTTTTAAAAGTATACATAGGGTATACTAAAAAGAAAAATTCCCTATACTTTAGCTCCTTAATTCAAAAGAACAAAATGGTTAGGCATAACCCGCTATTGTTTTTTAATTAAAATGTAGTAAAGATTATAATTTAGAATGAAATAAAATTACTTTACATGAGATAGAATTTCGGTATTGTATTCAAATAGCTTTTATGCACTGAAGTTACATGAAAAGAAAGCTGCAGTATTGTACCTCTAAGATAATATAGTTTCAAGTGGTAGTTTAGTATTGTTTTTTGTAGAAAATAAACCGAAGAAAAAAAAGTACCACTCCCATGACTTTCTTATTTATACAAAAACTTTTCCACCATATATCAGACATCCTTTGTAGTGCTGTATGAGTGTTTTATTTTTTCTAAATTAAGTAAGATTTATTATTATTATTATTATTATAAAGCTTTCACAGGCCTTAGAGGCACTTTTTAATATATATTTTCCAAATATCAAACTATTTATGACTCATCGTTAAAAAGGTATTGCTCAAATAATAATAATTGAATTAATATAAAAATTATTCAAGCTAACTCTATGTATGCTTTCTAATGGTAAGCACCAACATACACGCACTTAGTATGACCATTCTTAAAATAAATACCTGGTAATTCCATGACTCGTATAAAATGGACAAACATTGCAACTTTATAACCTAGTAATGAACTTATTTTTGTTAGATATTCTATAAAGGTATACTTCAAGGTTTATGTAATTTCATAGAGCATAGAGCATTTCAAATATAAAGTCATGAAGATTTAATTTATAATTTATTTTATCTATTATCTGAAGAGGAGGGCAGATATTAATGACATAAACATATTTTTGGGAATGAAGTTCACTCATTCTCATTTTCTTGTTGGTATAAATATTTAATTTCGCATTTTTGAACCTGTTTGCCTCGTATAAAATATTTATAATATTATATATATGACCTTATACAGTTTCTGTATGTACTCCTACTTGTTGATCTGAATCTTCTAATAACATTTAGATCAGGATGACTTTCTAAGTAGTTCATAAAGTGTAGTAGCTGCAGCTACTTTACCATTGCATCGACTTAATCCTAAATATGGATCAGTATATAGATAATTTAAGTACTTTTTCTTTACACTTATTGGCTATAATTAAATTAACTTTCAAAATAAAATTAATCTAAAAAACTTGATAAGGACAATAAATATTAAAATTTGACAAATATTGTGTCTATTTCTGTAATTAACTATATACATGAATGTATAGCTTTTTCTAATAGTGCATATAAAGTAAATTAAGATCCAAACCTTGAACTTCCATATCTTGAAGAATATAACACAAACAATCTTCTTTATAGCTTCTCCTTGCTCAAGCCTTGTTCCAAATCAACTTACATTGTTAATCTGCCATATTTTCAGCACCCCGTATTTGTATCAAAGATGTTTAGATAGAATGCATTTGTTTATTTTCATATTATTGAAAGCGGATTAAGAATTATTTGAATACATTTATGTAATTTAAATGTTTTAATTTTAATATTATTATCATTAGAGCAATACATTTTTAAAAAATATAGAAAATTTTTATCTTGACTGCCAAAAATTAACATACATGTCTATTTATATGTATGTATACAGTGTTATTTACATAAGACCATGAGCTTGTATGTATGTTTTTATATAACCCATTTTACATGTCATAATTCACGTTAATTATAATTTGAAATTTTTATATACATATTAGGAATTTTAGGCACCTTACTTCTGGTTACGGGACAATTTGTTTCTTAAAATATTGGTAGTTGTTTGTGATTAAATGTTACAGGAATTAAATTTACGGTAATAATACATCAATGTCTACACAAATTATTGTTATACATTATAATTTGTTTGATATACAATCAACAACCAATATATTAACAAATATTTACCACTTAAACAAGAGTAAAAGCCTATATGATTCCCAATATATAAAAATTTCTAATTATTAATAAGGTGAACTCTAACTTGTAAAATGGGTTGCATAAACACATGTGTAGGTTCATTATCTTATGTGAATAACCCTGTATAGCAATACCACGTCCCATTTATGTATATGCAAGTTTTCAAAAGTTTGTACTTCATAATTAAGAAAATGGGTTTTATTATTTATTGATTGAATAAGGACATAGTTGACAATTAATTTTAATTGCTGGTTTTAATATGCAGGTTACATTATAATATGAAGCTTTAATATGAGAAAAATTTAATCTTGCAGTATCAATTTTAATTAATTTAAAAATGTATTGAAATATTCCAGTTGGCTTTTACGATTCTAAAAAAATACTAGATACATCCAAACAACTGAAGTAAATTTTCTTTGAAGTATTTAAAAAAATTGTGTGATTTGGTTGTGTGTTTTTATGCTTTTCCTATTCTTTGGTTTTATAAAGCATGGGCTTATTAAACCCATACTTTTTCTTTTTTGTCAATTGTTAATATTTACTTAGAAAAAATTCCAAATGTTATATTATTTTTAACCCTCGGACGGCAGAAACCAAGTCTGAACTTTCGTTTTTTTTTTAAATAATTTTGCCGTTTTACAAAATACCTCTTGAGTGTTCGACTATTCTTAGAAGCTGCTATGAAGATGCTTTAAAATAAATTTTATGGAAAAAATGCTAGGTATACCTGAGATAATCCGCCCGGATCACTTAAGATTGGAAGGTTTGCTTTCTGCGTAGGCAATGAAAACAAATATAGTAACTGTTTTAAATTATTTGTCAGACACATGGACAGGACACTGCAAAAAGAGAATGCAAATCATGTAAAAAGTAATTTTTACACTATTTGCAAGTAGAATTTTTATTGTCTAGCTTGTTATTTCGGGATGTTGAATGTATTACATTTTTTAGTCTGCAGGTCAATATCTCTAAATAGTTTTGAAAAACAAAAGTATTATAATTACATTATCATGTGCTAGCTTTCATTAGGAGCATTAACATAGATATTTTGGTGTTTCGAAATTGATGTAAAAACATCAAAATACGAGGCGGGTCACTGAGACCTATTTTCGCCTTCCAGTCACCAGAATTATTTCCTCAGTACCAGGATTAAGTATCAAATTAGCACATTTATGAGGAATATGGAACTAAAGACACCAGAGCTCCTCAAATCGCTCAGCCAATCAAAAAATTGCACGTCGCGACTCTCACATAACCTCACATCTGAGAAACAAGAAATTGAGATTAAAAAAATTTTGTATCAAGCTATAAATATGATATAGTTGTGCTGGATATACTATACATTGTGAACGATTAGCTATAATTGTGTATGAACAACCAATTCTAATACATCTGAACATCGATGAGGTATTTCTAGTTTATCAAGGCACACCCAAGTTGGTTCAGTATCAATTTAATTAACCACATCTTCTTAAGTGTAGTAGTAAAATTTATTATACCAATAAAGGATACATTTTGTGCAATTCCATATTTTCAAAACACACAAGTTCCATACTAGTGAACAATCATGCCCAACGAGAATACAAAATATTACATTTTTGTGTTAAAAAAGGAGTCAACAATATTTTGTATGTGAATTCTATTAAATACCCAGTTGAAGCAATTGGCAAACAGTCAAAAGTTAATAATTTTAATGAAGATGATATAGATCAATTTTTAGAAAAATTAATAGAAAACAATATCTTTGATGCTCAAGAGACCAAACTTACTATAGACTGATCCGGTTTGTATTATGAACTCTAAAAATAAAATATATAATAGTGGTAAATCTAGAAGGTACTTACCACCTGTTTATACCGGATGATGATGAAGCTTTCTGTGGAAACATATTCATCTGTAGTGCATTTTGTTTAATTTTTAAATTATTTTTGCATTATTTTAGTTTATTTTCTTCTTGGTTCATGACATTCAAATTGTACTGTAGGTTTTCTTTAAATTCCGAGTTTGTTATTTAAACATTAGCAAATACCAAAAATTGTTTATTTTATAAACAGTGAACTGGATTAAGTAATGAGCTGATATGTCTGCCTTGTCTTTAGTAAAAGTAAAAATCTTTTTTTTGCTAGAGTTCTTTATACAATTCACACTATTTTTAGGGTGTATTTTTTAACAACCTGTATTTTTGTTGCTGTAGTAATCCTTTATGTACTGTGTTTTATAAATTATGAACTTACATCTAGTCACATTGTCTTTCGTTTTCTTTGATATATTATAATTTTTATTGTCCTCACTGCAAATAAAAAAAAGTTTTTGGTGGAATCACTTGCATTTTCAGAAATTGAAACTTTCCATACTGAAGTTACAAATGTTAACCTTTATGGCGTACTCCAATGTTTTCGAAATATTGTTCCTTACTAACGTAATTGATGATGAAATGTAATAACTTATTATTAATCAGTCCGTAGTATTACAGAAATTACGTTCTGACATTGACTCTAAGACTGATTTTGTTTTATTTATTAGAAATTTTTTAAAAATTGTAGTACTTACCTTTTAAGTTGAGTACTTGTTAAAGCATTAGTACTTTAAAAATTAACTAGTGCAACATCATCTCGTTATTGTGATGTCGTTTACTATACAATATAAGAGAAATGAGAATTATTGGATTGAGTTTACGAGTAGATAATATTGAATCAATGCTATTTGTGTAATTAACATATGTCTGCAATAAATAGTGAAAAAATTTGCAATTGTTATTCGTAAAATATTAAAGTAGTATATTCAATTGTTTGCAAATAACTACATGTGTTTTTATTATTGAAGATTTAACTTTTTTTTGTTAAGAACTACATTTAATGAAAATATATTATGTTCTAGATGTAGTTGAAAATAGAAGAATAGTTAATAAAAAATAATGTTGGTAGTTTTGGCTATAAATAGCATTTTCAATATTACTGAATTTTTGGTATGCGTGGCTTGCTCTACAGACTGATTAATTTAATATCAAAATGTGTATGTATAAGCAGTAATTACTTTAAATTTGTATTTGTATTTGCATGAATTATACAAGTAGTTTTATACAGTAAAAATAAAAATCAAGTACATATACAATTGTGTTTTAGTAAATGTGCGTTTACCATTTGATTTTTTCATAAAAGATATTAGTTTTACACATCCACTTACTAGCTTACATTAATAAATATTGGACAGAAGTCACAAACATTATTTACACAGTGGTTTCGGAAGTGTAATGGCAAAGGGAGCTGAGTCCCCCTCTGAACAGAATCATAAAGTAATTATTTAGTTGATTTTCAAGGTATTCATTGTCTCTTAATATGTATTGGTAAACAAATCTACCGGCGCCGGTAGCTCGGATAGGTTGGCCTTATGCCTTTCACGCAGCTGTCCCGGTTTCGAATCCGGACGCCGAGGTGGGTGGTTTCTTTCTGAGCGATAAAAAACGCTAAAACGGCCCTTCGTCTGGGATAGGAAGTAAAATCGTAGGCCCCGTGTCCAAGCATTGCTGGGCACGTCAAAAGAACCCCCAAACAGGCTAAATTTCCAGGTGTGGTAGGATCGCTCTCTGGCGTCGGTGGTTAGCCATAGTAGCAGAAATAGGCCAACGTTAAATAAAAACAAACAAACAAATCTAAATATACATATTCCAAAACAAAGGGAGGTTTAGGAGCTGCCTTCTGTTTAGCCAACTCAATTTATTAGTTGCTGCCATTGTTGTTAGTTGAGGTGTTTCGGAATAAGTTTTAATGTATTCTGATAAAAATTTCAGAACAAAAATAATACTAAATAAAATTATACTTTTAAACACTTATATTCTTTAGGTGTAAGTAATTCAAAAATATGTGGGTTTGTAATGAATAATGAAAATAACATTCTTTTAAGATATTCTACAGTGAATATCCGTGATACAATCTAATAAAGAGCCATTACAAGATACCTAAATATCTACTGTGCTTCCAGTTCCACTAGATATTAAAATAATATTCCTAAGGTCAATTTTTTGATAAATACAAGTTGGAAATCAAATTAGCATTAAATAAATATAAACTAATTACAACTACATTTTCTAAATTCTCATTGCATATGCTGATCTATATGTTCTCACTTGTTATGAACGCTTTATTTCAGAAATAGTCTAAATAAAATACTACCTATTAAAATATAACATAAAATCAAAAAGTGCTTGAATGGCGGTTGCTGTGGAATTTAAAAGCCATCAATAGAATTAATTACTTCTATTACCTACGATATTATTCTGTGATAAGAATAAAATGTGTGTTGAGTTAATTAGAGTATTATTGAATAAAATTCATAGAAAGTTTAAGAGGCGATCGTGCGCTAGAAGTTAGCGCGTTAGACTTCTACGCTGCATTTTTAACGGCCGTTCTACCTCGCAAGGCAATGTCAAACCAGCAAGGTATTTTGCCTAGTAAATCTTCTCTGGAGTAGAAGTGTTTACACTTCCCGTGATTCACAGTCCACGTTAAGCTGTAGGTCCTCTATGTCTGTGGCACTCTAAACACGCAACACAGGCATAGGAGAGAAGATCGTCACGTCTCGTAAGAGATAAAGCATTCTAAGAGAGAGAGAGAGAGAGAGAGAGAGAGAGAAAGTTCAATAAAGGAAAAAAACAACACTTTAATAATCAAACAAAACCAAAAAAAGAAATATTTTAACACTAAAACAAAATTCACTAAACTTTACAACAAAAAATTATAAAATATGTTGAAAGTGTCTTCCTTCTCCTTGAATACATAGGTTAACTCGCTGTTTCGTTATTAAAAACTTTCCCTAAGACCAGCGGCGGGTTTAACGCTTGGCGTACCTGGCGGCCGCCAGGGGCCCCACGCCTCCGAGGGGCCCCGAAATCGCGATAGAAAGCTACATTTAAAAATGAAAAACTGCCAGAACAGAAAAAAATCTACAGATGATGATAGATTTTTGATATTTTTATGCATTTTATTAAAAAAAAAAGAAGTAATATTTGTACCATAATTTTCAGGAAAAATCGATAATTTTGGCAACACCGTACCATAATTTCTCCGCCGGCCTGAACGGCAGTGTTAGCAGTCCTGTTGTGCACTGTACACGCATACCTGCACTCTGCACTTGTTTGTGTGTTGTGAGTTGTGAGTTTTGTCTTAGACTATAGCATATAGGTTTCATCGCACTATTAGTATCAGTGGTAAGTAAATAAACAGTATACTATGGCATGACGCATGAAAGCAGCAAGCATCTTTTCCCGTATAAATTACGAAAGTTTTATTCCTTATAAAATAAATTTCCCCTTTACGTAAATTCTGTTTTCGTAAATTTTTATTTTTCATATAAGAGATATAGATTGAAAAGTTTTGGAGTTGAACCTCTAAATATTTATTATTATGTAGACTAAAAAATACAAAAACTATTTTTTTCAGAAAGGAAACATGAAACGATATCAAAGTGGGGCAGAAAAAAAGAAAAGGTTAAAACGAAATCTGGAAATTGCCGAACAGCAGAAAAATTCATTGCACAAATTTTTAATCGTTAGTACGGAAAATGAGCAACCTTGTACAACTTCTGGTAACTCCGAAAACCCTACCGTGGAAATTTCTTCCGAAACATGCATCGCTGGAACATCGAAGGAAAAACTTGATGAAGAAGTAGAACAGGAACGCGGCGAAAATCCGAAAGTTGAAAATTCCAGTGACGTCGAAGATGACGAAAACACCGATTTTGATATTACAAAACTGAAGGATATAGCTTTATGGCCCGCGATATTAACGGATAAAATGATTGACTATATTGTTAGAAACAAGCCAACGAATGTAGGGAATATCGAAGAATTAAAATCAGCGTACAAAGATAGAGATGAAGTTTATTATAGAGGACTTTCTCACAAACATTTTTATCGAACGAAGTCAAATGGAATTAAGAAGACCGAGACTGGTTAAAATTTTCAGAAACAAGCAAAAGTGTTTATTGCTACCCTTGCAAACTGTTTTCTGCATCAAAATCGAAATTGATTACTGGTTTCCAGAACTGGAAAACGATTATCGCTACGTTATCGGACCACGAACTTTCAAAGGAGCACATGGCAGCTGTCTGCACTTTATATAAAAGAACTTCAAATTTTAACAGAGTTGATACTCAGTTATTATTGAGAAAAGAAAATGAGGTAAACTACTGGAAGAAAGTCTTGCAGCGAGTTATATCCACAATAAAACTGTTAAGTAGTTTGGGGATTGCGTTCAGAGGGCATAACGAAGGCAAGGATTCCACAAGAAAAGGGAATTATTTAACATGCTTAGAATACCTAAGTGAGTATGACGACTTCTTGAAATTGCACCTACAAAAATACGGCAATAAAGGACGAGGAAACGTGAATTATCTGTCTCACAATGTTTGTGATGAATTTATCACCATTATTGGTAGAAAAGTCACAGCACACATAATTGACGAAATTAAGGCTGCAAATTATTACGGGATCATCGTTGACTCTACCCCTGATGTTTCGCATATAGATCAATTGACATTCGTCATAAGATATGTTACGTTCAATGGTGACATCAAAGAGAGATTTGTCGGATTCATACCAATAGAAGGGCATACAAGTTCATATTTGGAACAACAAATATTGGATATGTTGGACAAATTGGGAATAGATATTAAAAACTGTCGGGGGCAATCGTTTGACAATGCTGCCAATATGTCAGGAAAATACTCGGGACTTCAGGGGCGGGTTAAACAACACAGTCCGAGTGCGGCATATATCCCTTGTGCTAGCCACTCGTTAAATTTGATTGGAAATTTTGCAGCAGAAAGTTGCAACGCTGCGATTGAATATTTTATGTTTGTGCAGAATTTATTTACTTTTTTTTCTGCATCAACTCATCGTTGGCAAATTTTGTGCAAACAGTTAAAAAAGTGTGACAATGCCGTTTCGGTGAAGAGACTCGTAGATACACGATGGTCAGCAAGAGCGGATGCTGTACGAGCTATAAGACTTGGGTACACGTATATAAAAGCGGCATTAACTGAGATTTGCAATTCGAGCGAAGAGAAAAAAGTCACGATTATCGAGGCAAATTCAATTTTGAAAAAAATGGGCAAATTTGAAACCGCGCTGATGACAGTGATTTGGAACACGATTCTACAGCGACTAAACGCTACGAGTAAATCACTTCAATCAGTTGAGTGTGAATTGTCAAAAGGTTCATCTCTCCTGAGGTCTCTGTACAATTTTATTGACAATTTCAGAGATGAATTTGAAAAAGTACAAGAAGATGCAACTGATTTGTCAGGCCTGACATTTGAAGAAGACGGACAAAGTCGACGACCTCTTAAGAGAAAAACTTTTCATGACGAAGTGAAAGGAGGTGAACACGAATTTGGAAAGAAGGAAAATTTCCTTGTAAATTCATTTTACGTTATATGTGACAACACCAAGGCAGAGTTAGCTCGGAGAAATCAGACATACGATGCAAACCTAAAGCATTTTATGGTATTTTTTGATAAAGCATTGTCAGACGAATCAAAAACATCCGCAGTAAATACTCTAAAAGAAATTTACAAGAACGATATTGATGTGTCCAACTTCGAAGACGAATTAAACCAATTTCTACTCTTCCTGCAGGAAAATAACGAGTTAATGAACACCGCAAAAGATATGTACCGAGCTGCCAAAGAAATGTCATCGACTTTTCCGAATGTTGAGAGAATTTTAAAAATATTTTTAACGATACCAATTTCGAACGCATCAGGCGAGAGATGTTTTTCTGTACTAAAAAGAGTAAAAAACTATTTAAGAAGTTCGATGGGGGAGGAACGTTTAAATAATATGGCTATATTGTATATAGAACAAGATATATTGGATAAAATTGAGACCGACAAAATAATTGATGAATTTTCAAAAGAAAAAGTAAGGCGTAAATTCATTTGAAATGCGTATGTATATTCAGGGAAAGTGTATGTACTTATATATTGTATATCAATATTAGTTATTAAGTCATATGTACATACTACAACGATACTACCTACTGTAAATGTTTTTTTGCTGCTAGTTGCAGACAAATTGGTTACTGGCAAGTAAAAAGATCCATAAAATCGTTATCGTTATCAAAATTATTTAGTGAAAAAATTAAAATGTTCGCGAGCAAATGGCTATTCGCTTTTGTCGAAGGGCCCCGAAATTTTTCCCGCCAGGGGCCCCCAATCGTCTTAATACGCCACTGCCTAAGACATTGGGTCTCACAGAGCGACAGTTGTCAAATATGTTCTTCTAATTCGTCAAAAGTGAACCGGAGTTTTAAAAGTGGTATTCTTAAGAAATGGAAATAAGAAATAGCCTAAAGGACTTAAATCGCAAGAACCTCAATCTCAACGGTGAATATGAAGGTCTGTCTGACCTGGCATTACAGTGCCTATTTTTGGTTTTAGTGGGCGTTAGGCTCATATACCTTCTGGGGCCCCCTCGTAGGATTATATTATTATATTAGGAAAGAATTAATAGCGGCGCAGGCGAAAATCTTGGTGTCAGAAATAGAACAAAAAACAATAACAATAAGTAGTACTGTCAAAAACCAATATTTATATCATTTTGTCAACATAAAATAGATATAACACAAAACAAATATATCACAAAACAAATAAAATAATAGAACCAACACAGAACACAAATGTCTTAATAGAGAAAAAAAAATACAAAACCAACATTCCTACTAGCCTAAAGTGCATTAAATTAAAATATTTAAATTTTTCTTTTGCGCATTTTTATTTCCGCAAATTGGTTTATAATTTCATTAGAATCTATGTTTTCTAGTACCTCATTTTCCACGTTAAGAAGGGCTAAAGATGATAAGTTATCTTGGTTCAAAGAGTTTCTAAGATATGATTTTACCCTTTTTAGAGTGGAAAATGATCGTTCATCTGACGCGTTACTTATTGGTATTGACAAATATATCGGAAGTAATATTTCAACATTGGAAAATGTTGAGACAGTGTTAGTTTCGATTAAAAACTATAATATTTTTTCAGGATTTTGAACAATGTTGCTAGATTTACATATTTCCTTAAATTGCATTAATTCATTTTCTAGGTCATTTACATCGATATCCTGATTGTAATATTGTTCAATATTTTTAAGACTTGTTTTGAAATCCCCTTTGGAATTATCCACGAAAAATATATTGAAAATATCATTAACACAATTGTAAGATTCTTGCCTTCTTTTTAACTCCATGGCTAATTTGTCGCAAATTACAAAAAAAGTGTTTATTTTAAAGTTTTCATGCCCCACAAAACCAATTTCCTCAGAAGAACTTTCTTCAAAACATTTTTTTCTTTTCCGTATTCTGGAAGTTGAATCTGGATTTCGGATCGTAATAATAATAAATAATAAATGGTAGCTAAATTTATCAAATAATTTTTAAATATAAATAAACTGTTGTTACAGTTACAGTTGGATCGAGCGTGTGGCCCCCCTGACTCAGAGGCCCTAGGCACGGGCCTATCGGGCCTATTGGAAAAATATTTTGTTGCCTTTTCCATACACTGTATTGGTGGAAAGAGCTTTTTCATCCTACTCTTTCATCAAAAACAAATACAGAAACAAGTTGGATACTGCCCCAGATATAAGACTGTACTTGGCTTCTTTCGAGCCCAACTTCAAAAAACTGTCTGCGACAAAGCAAGGACAGGGCTCCCATTAATGTGCAAGTAAAAGAAGTGACGAAAGTGTTTACAGTTTACAAAAATCAACTTTTTTATACAAATATCAAAACTAATGGACAACAAGTTGAATTTTAAAACATTTTTAGTTAAAAAATATTTTCTATTAAGATAGTACTAAAATGTAATCACAAAATATAGTACTCATACTAATTTAATTTGTGTTTATTGTTACTCAAAATTTGATTTTTTATTATTGACTCTAGACTAGAATCTAATCGAGGGGTACAATTTATGAAAATAATTTGGTAGGGGTAGGTACGCAACTGGAAAAAAGGTTGAGAACCGGTGGTCTAGATGAAAGTATCCAATCTGAAGCTCGTCATCGTGCAATTGATGGGTGAAAGGCTCAAGTATTTGATTTCGGTATCTTTCAGCGTTGATGGTTTCTCCACATACGCATTATTTGCGAGTTAACATATTCAGACAGATAAAAAAAAAAGGTTAGGTAAATCGAGAAAATCATTACTAATGTTGTCATTAAACCAGGTACAGGTACCAGGTTCTGATAATGTGGCGGTAGCAACTCTTGGTACATCTGCATTTTATAATATGTTCAAATCATGTTTAACAATAGTTTGACAAGTCCCATAACTTACATTTTATTCTTGTGATAATCTACGCAAGGATAAGGTAGATTCTTCCACCATGCGTTGCCTAACCTCGTTAATAACATCGTCATTTCTAACGCGTCTTCTTCCAGATCGACTTCTATCCCTTAAATCATCGGCTTCTTCAAATCTGCTCAAAGTTCGTCGAAGTTGCCGAAAAAAATTCCGCTTGCTTATGGCGAAGTTGGGAAATCTTTCACAGAATTCGTTTAAACATAAATGAGGTGCATAAACCCAGTTACCGTTTTCACTATGATTTCCATTACGGTAATATGCTTTAATTATAAAAATTGTATGTTCTGTTTGAAACATTTTTAATTATAATCCACTGGCTTTTGAAAGATATCAAGTAAGTGTCAAAACTAATAGAAACATAATTTCATAGATGACCTGTCAATTCCACAGGAACCGCTATCCAAAGACTTTCTGATCATATAATATGTCTGTTGGTTACTACGAGACAAATGTTTTTCTTGCAATATGGAATCTATTTCTTTGCTACGTTTTTATGGAAATTGTGGAATTTAGCAATTAGCATAAGAATTGGGTTCGTGTATTATCACGTGAATTTTGTCTAGTTTGGTGTACAGAGCGCAACACAATCTCAATCCTTTTTCATTCTTTCCATCAAACATGGACATAGCGCCTTTATCAGGTCGTTGTTTTTTTTATTATTCTACATCGCTACGAAATAACCATAAATGCCGATTATTTATTTTAATATAGTGATTTTTAAGAGTAATATTTCTTCTGAATTTCAATTCCAATTAATTCTACGAATACAATTTTACCTCTGTAATGTGCGTTGGTTCTTTTCCAAATATGTTTTCTTTGAAAACTAAATAACCTATACAACAAAAATTCTAGGAAAAAGTTATTTAAGAACACATGCTGTGTTTTCTCCATACACAATACTCATTTCTTGCCTTAAAAAGTTCCTAAGTAAGTATTTTGTTTGACGTATTGCAGAAACAAATTTGAGTTTTTGAATACTTTGTGGTTTTATGCCAGGTTTATGAGTTAAAAACGCTTGGTCAAGTACCATGTATGTATAATCCAAAAGGCATAATGTGTATCCCTGAAAAATGTCATATTATGTAGCCACTGCAAATAGCTTACTTATTAAACCCAAAAGCATAAAAAGCAGAAGCTATACTGCACTAAAGTTGTATAATCAGCCATAACCTTTTTCGGTAATACTTTGAAGAATCAGTCGAATCTCCATAAATTACAGCGAGGCTTTTCGTTTGATCACTATTGCCTTGGTATAATTATGTCTTAAGAAAACGAAACTTATTAAACTGCATTCTTTTCAAAACTATATCGAATTATCTAAAATGTTTCAAAATAGTTTAGAAAATTCCGAAAATAGTAGTATGTCTAGTGGCTGACTTTGAGTACCTATAGGTACAACTCAAAATATCTCCGTTCTGTATTTATATACCACGCATAATAGTATATTAAAGAACTAGTCTCATAAGGCCTTTTCTTAACGCACGAGTCCAAATCTGAAAAACGAGACGCGAAGCGTCGAGTTTTTTAACGGACGAGTGCGACAAGTGGTCTTATGAAACGTGTTCTTTATACTATTTTTTCTATTGAGGAAGTTTAAGAGTATTTTAAATAAATTTATGTAGAAAATTTTACGTCAAATCGATTACTAGGGAGTTTTTATAAACACTTATGGCAGCACTGACAGGTGGCTGAAACTGACATTTCAAACTTTCAAATTCAAATCGAACTACCAACATCGTAAAAAAACAAACTAAAAACAGTACGATTATAGGCCTCCTTAACGTACTGTTTTTAAGCTAAAACAGTGCGCTTAGAACGGCTGTATAAAACCGAAATAGAAAAAACAGTTAAAGTCGTTTTCTCTTTGGTGGGGAAATGGTTTTCTAGCATCAAAATTTAAAAAATCCAAAATCAAACTCAAAAATAACATTTGTAAACACAATTATTAAGGCGATTCAGTATACATAGGGAAATCGTGACCACACTAAAAGTTACGGTATTTTTGATTTGTTGCTTTAAATGAATTATTATGGTAGACAAAAATGAGGTAGAAAGCATCGAAAAATTAAAATAATGTTCATCGTTTGGTGGTTCAGATCTGTGCTTATCGTTAGCGCTGCGCACACTGTTCCACACATGTTTACAGAAGATAAAGTTCGAAAAAGATCGTACTTAAAAACTGAACAGAATACGACATGCACGAAATACTTACGAAAGAATGTAACTCATGTTGTTTCCAGTTGTTGAAAATCTTTTTTATTGTGTAATAAAAGAGATTTCACTTTCTTAAAAATAGTTTTAAATTAAATATAAAGGGTATCGTCCATTTTACTAAAAAATACAGTGAATGATTTTGTTGTTAGTAACACAAGCCACTGCGAGTGTTAATTATTTTCTTGTTTTGTTGCCCCTCGAAACATTACTGAAGTTCTGCAAAAAACTATATTACCTATATTACCGAATATTATTTCATACTGTAGTTTTTATAATTATCATCGTACCTAAAATTGAATTTTAAATGTTTGACTAACATTTTTTAATCTATCAGCTGTACAAAGAATATCCTTTAGAGTTAAAGTATAGTCTAAAAAGCAACTAATAAAGTTCGTTTATGGTCAAATTTCCCACTCAGCTAGGTACATGTGTAACTTAAAATTCTGCGTGTATCTTTAAGAGTAAACCATAAATCATAAGAAGTTTTCGGTTTTTCTCTGAGTTGGGATTGATATTCCGAGTACTTGTTTTACGACAGATAGGAAACGCCCAGTATAAAAACTATTAGAGACAACTCAAAATAACACGACCGATAATTTAAGGTTATGTCCGGAACGCACGTCATATCTGAGAGTGAATTTTAACTCTGTCTGATCTTCGAACTTTGTCGTCCGTTTATTGAACAGTAAGCAAAACAGAGTGTATGGAGCGGAAGAAATGAACTTGTATGCCAATATAATATTGATCTGGGATTACGTACCTCATTTTACCCACCGTGGTGGTACGTTCAAAGCAGTGGGTTGAATTTTTAATATGTAATAACTCTTTTGACTTTATAAAAAAAAGAAAACCATTTTCTGTAGTAAAATTGTCAACAATTTGTTGTTAAACTAAATTTGGTGGCTCCTACGATTGCACGGAGCGCAGGAAAACAATATTGTAACTCCGTTTTAGATTACTAATTTTTTTATTCTAATCTCTAAGAGATGCTCATGATGTGTAAGCAGCAGTATTTAAAGCAAGTACCTAATAGTAAAAGAAAATTTCGGTAATTTTTACCGATTTAGAATCATTACGTATGGGACAAGTTCTGAGGAAAAGTTTGCCTTGAAATATCTACTCAATTTTGATATATGATCTAGTTACCATCAAACCGGTAAACAACTCATGTTTTGTGTTTATTGATAAACGTCAAATTTATTCAATAAGTTCAAAATGTCGTACAGACTTAAAATTCGTAAACTTACCTATCGCTTTGTTGGACGGTTGCCCAAACGCGAAATTGTTAACTTGTTCAGAGATCAAAATGTTAGCCAGGCAACTATTAATAGGACAATAAAAGAATGCGAAGAGGGTATACCTTGCACTAATTTGCCGAAAACTGGAAGACCTCATGTTTTGGCACAAAACAGGATTCATAGACTGGTACAATCCGCTCAAGACAGAATTGGAATCTCTAGTCGAAAGCTGGGTGGCCGTTTAGGGGTCTCATTAAGACCGCCCAGAGAATTTTGTTCAGAATTGGTGTACATTATCGTCCCAAATACATCCAGACACAGCTCGAAAGAATATTTATGTATGTAGATGTTGCAGAGCTTTGAGACGAAGGCATTTTGTGAGGAACCGTGTGATTATAATGGATGAAGAGAAATGATTCACGCTGTCACATTCTGAAATGAAAGGTAACGATGGATTTTACACCTCTGATATTGAAAACTGCCTGAAGTAAAATTCAAAGCAAAAGCGAAATTTGCTGACAAAGTTTTAGTTTCGTGCGCGATTTCTGAGGCTGGGATTTCCGCACCCTATGTTGGCAGAGTTCGGGGAAAAGCTGTAGATGCTGGGCTTTATACCCAAAGACGTTTACCGAAAATGCTTAATTTCATTAATATCCATCATCAGAACGACGATAATATGATATTTTGGTCTGATCTCACTTCGTGCCATTATGCCAAGAGGACTCGGGAATGGTTGGAGCAGAGAAACGTCAATTATGTACCGAGAGAAGCTAACCCTCCAAACGTCCCTAAAGTTCGGCCAATAGAAGAATTTTGATCATTATTGTGTCGAAAGGTTTATGAAAATGGTTGGAAGGCCCAAAATGAACAACAATTGCGGGCACGAATTTTTAGAAAAATTCGGGAAGTGGACCCGAGCGTCGTCCAAAAGAAGATGAGACAAGTCTTAGCCAAATTGCGTGCCATTGAGCATCATGGTCCGCTATCCGTTTTATAAATTAGTTTTCATGTTGTCAAAAGATGTAAAATTAACCATTAATATTTAAGTTTGAATAAAATTTCAATTTTGCTGATTAAGCCTGTTGATTTTTTTTCTCAGAACTTCCGTTTGTTTTTAAATTACTATACTATCGTATCTTGCAACCCCGTTGTTTACCATATATTGAGCTTAATTCATATCGTATTTTCGTAGAAATAAGTTTATTAGTTCTTGCAACTAAGTAGAGGTATCTACGGTTCTGAATTTTTCTAGTCTTCACACCTGGTTTGTGTATAAGGAATGCATTGTTCAGCACCATGTAGTTATAGTGTAACAAGCACAATTCATACGCCTGTGGACAAATTTTCCAGTGTAAGTAAATTTACTAAAATCGCTTTTGTTATATTAGTAGCTGTTTCTATTTGATGTTATAAGGCAAAAGCGTTGCAAATTAATCAATTTCATGTTGTAAAAGCTAGCTTTCAATTTTAATAATAGTTATATCCGTTTTTCTGAAAATATAGATTAAATGAGATGTTATCTTAATATTTAATTTTTAACTGTGATTTGTACATGCTAATACTAGGATTGTACCAAAACTAATAAGCAATATTTTTTGATATCAATACTGGTCACTTTTTGAGATAATTAACATAAGCATATTAATGTGTCGTATGTTACATAGGAACTAAATTAATTTAAATAAAATATCTCAATTAATTGGTACAACGTTCCTAATTGGAGAAGGTATTTGTGATGGGGATATTTGTATTCGTATTTATTACATTAGTATTAGAATAGCTGTCAATATGTTAGAATGACATTTACTACACAAGGATGTCGCATATTAAAATTAGAATCCGTTATAAACCATGAAAAATCGAAAAGAATGGAAATAAGAAGCGCAATTAACGAAACAACGAAGCCAACAGTTTCATCTGCTATGGACTCCTTCAAGAATGGACTGTAGTAGGTGGCCCAAAAGAATATGGCGATGGACTTCAATATAGCGAAGACGTGAGCACGACACACCTGGAGAGGAAGCATAGGTAGTGTAAGCGATAACCGAGAGGCGACTGGGAAAAGCAGACTGCCACTTTTAGAAGAGTACCCCTAAGATACCAAGACCACCACTCTCCCCTAAAAACTTATCATAAAAGGTAAAATCAAAGGTAGGAGGGGAACTTGTAGAAGAAAATGCTCGTTGTTATAACAATTCCAGACTGGGCCGGAATAAACACTCATATATCAATTAGAATAATAGAAAATACATCTAACTTGTCGTCAATATTTATTAATAAAGACCTTCAGAAGGGGAAGATCTGTACCGCTTTCTTGTGTTCGTATTGGATTCGTCAGCGTGCCGAAGAAGGTGATGGCTTTTACATTTTGACGGAAAATAAATGCTGATTTTATCATTAAGATGTTAAAACAAAAAACACCAAAACATGCAGTAGCGTCTCATATCAACGCCTAAGCCAAGATAAAACCAAAGTGGTCTTCTCCTGGGTAAGGGAATGGGAACCGTTTTTGGGAGTTCCAGAGGTGAATTCTGGTATATCTGCTTTTGAAAGCGGACACAATACACCTAGTTTGGTACGATGAAAACTTAAAAGAAGTTGATAAGAACACGTTGTGAAAAAGTGTAATGAGAAAAAAGAGGACTTCTCAACATGGTAAAGGCAGACTGTACACGTCACGCTTATCCATCGAGAAAAATAAAAAATTAAGGTAGGACATTTTCAAGATCCATCCATGGTTTAACTCCTAATGGCTTCAATTTGGTTTGGAAAATAAAGGAGTCCATGTGAAAAAATTATTGCTACAATGTTGGCGAAGTTAAAATCCTATTGGAAAGTTGTTGAGAATCGCCGAGATGGAGTTTTATCGCACAGGAATTTATAAGTAACGTTGCGTTGATTACATTGATGATTATTTTAAAAGGAAGGGAATAAAGAAAACATAAAAGTTTATTAGATTAAGTGCCGGGTTGGTTAATAAATAAAAATATAAAAATAAAAATACTAGTATTGGTACAATCCTCTTAAATCATTTTGCTAAATAGACAATAGAAATGAGTTATAGTCGGGGGCATGCATTTAAAGTGCCTATTACTTCAGTTTTGACCAAAGCTTTTTTAAACTCAACTCAAATAACTTGATATACAATTTTGAAAACAGTTCGCAAGTTAATATGTGGTTAAGTAAGCTGATTATGGTATTGAGAAAAAAAAATCAATATCTATAAGTTCTAACCTAATGTTGGCACTGTCTTTAGGTAACGAATAGGAATTTAACTTATACTAGTCTAAACTGAAGGTTAGAACCGAAGGAACCCACACAGTTTAGTATTTTGGCGAGTGGGTATTGTTTTTCAAAACTAATTCATTTATGATATTAGTTTTAATAAAATTGCATTTTTTCATATGCAACTAAAAATGTATGCTTTAACGATAGCAACATAGCCAAAACGAATGGGCATAAAAATGTTGGTATTATTGTATAAATAATTCAAAGACTCATTAAATAATTTTTCAGAAATAGCGCCCTATAACATTATAAATCTTTTCATGTGTTTTTTCTGAAATTATGAAATGTACTAAATATCTTTACAGCCAATCTATCCGCACTTTTAAATGGGTTTATTATTATGATATTATTAACTGTTTCTGGTATGGATATATTTTAAAGAGCTCTTTACAACACGGA
>JABXWE010008129.1:0-17968 GCA_014611495.1 Limonius californicus | reverse complement strand
TATTTTAAATAAATTTATGTAGAAAATTTTACGTCAAATCGATTACTAGGAAGTTTTTATAAACACTTATGGCAGCACTGACAGGTGGCTGAAACTGACATTTCAAACTTTCAAATTCAAATCGAACTACCAACATCGTAAAAACACAAACTAAAAACAGTACGATTATAGGCCTCCAAGGTACTGTTTTTAAGCTAAAACAGTGCGCTTAGAACGGCTTTATAAAACCGAAATAGAAAAACAGAGATTATGATTCAGGTTAAAAAAAAACGTTTTCTTGAGTTCTTGATCTAGTATACTCCAAAGGAAATACGATCGCAAAGCATAATTTGTGTGATATTTTCTGGCTTTATCTTATCAAACTGACAATTATCTATAATCTTGGTTAACTTTACCAAGTATGCATCAAAACTTTCATTAGCTAATAGATTACAGGTATGAAACTGCCAACGTTCACACATCAGATTCTTTTTTGTAACTAACGTTTCACCTATTTTGGTCAAAACTCGTCCAACACTTACTTCATCTGCAGCTGTCAAACCAAAATTATTATATTTCATTTTTGCTGCATCTCCAATAATGGATAACAAAATATTCACTTTTTGTGATTCTTTGTCAGACGACCACTTCTCCATACCTGTGGCTAAACATTTCCACCCCTGGAGTGGTTTGAACTGGGAAGCATTTGAACTATTACATCCAAAGTTTAGTGCTCTTACCACTGAGATATCCCCGCCCTCAAAACCATGTTTACTTCTTAAAATAATAAACTGTTTGAGCTGCCATGGTCATGTTCCGAATAACGGTACTGCAAATTATTTTAATTTTGGGAAACGCACAAGATCAAATGATTCATGAAATTAGGAACTAAACACTTAGAATAAATAAATACATATATGTACCTACTTGTATATACAGGCAAAGTTAAGCATAGAACCAATAAAAGATCCAGGTACATGAAAACAACAAAACAGGCTTTGAGGTTTTCACTTTTCTTGATTTCCAGTGCTTAATTTTAATTTCAGCTTAATTTTCTTCAGATTATTTTAAACACGAAAACTGTTGAATTCGATTGCAGGTAATTTAAAGAATTTGCTTGAATACGATGCTTTATTCCTAATTCTCACTCAATTTTATAGCACATTATTTGCACATGTGTATAACCTTCAAGGTTCACACACCAATCCAACTTTTAAGATTACTAGAAAAATATAATTACAGGCACATGAAAAAATTTACATATATTACTGCATAATACAACATTTACATACCAATTAACATGTCCTGAAACTTTATACTATAATAATTATTGTATCATTTAAACTTACACCTAATTGACAATTAGACGATTATAAATCTTGTATGCAAACGGTGTATTTCTCTCCCGTGTGAGTTCTCATATGTCTTTGCATGTTATTTTTACGCCCACTTTCATAGTCACATACATCGCACTTGAAGGGTTTCTCTCCTGTGTGAGTTCTCATATGTTCTTGCAACCCAAATTGCCTTGTACTTTCAAAGTCACATATACTGCACTTGAAAGGTTTCTCGCCTGTATGAGTTCTCATATGTATTTGCATGCTAATTTTATGCGCACTTTCATAGTCACATATATTGCACTTCACAGGTTTCTCTCCTGTATGAGTTCTCATATGTCGTTGCATGCTATTTTTACGCGCACTTTCATAGTCACATATATTGCACTTGAAAGGTTTCTCGCCTGTATGAGTTCTCATATGTCTTTGCATGCTAGTTTTATGCACAGTTTCATAGTCACATATATTGCACTTGAAAGGTTTCTCTCCTGTATGAGTTGTCATATGTCTTTGCATGCTATTTTTATGCGCACTTTCATAGTCACATATAGTGCACTTGAAGGGTTTCTCTCCTGTGTGAGTTTTCATATGTTCTTGCAACGTAAACTTCCTTGTACTTTCATAGTCACATATATTGCACTTGAAAGGTTTCTCGCCTGTATGAGTTCTTATATGCATTTGCATGCTATTTTTACGCGCACTTTCATAGTCACATATATCGCACTTGTAGGGTTTCGCTCCTGTATGAGTTCTCATATGACTTAGCAGATTATTCTTTTGCGCACTTCCATAGTCACATACATTGCATTTATATAACTTTTCCCCAGTATGAGTTTTAACACTCTGATACATGATGCATTTCAATGGAGGCTCTATTATTACTTGATCTTCATTGTTACAACAGGTTTCAGTTTTCATATCTAATTCTTCATGTAATGATTCCAGTTTATTGGACCAATCATTGTCGTATTTAAAATCAAGCTTTAAATTGGACGCTTCTGAAGGCAATTCCCACAATAGAACCTCCTCCTGTTTTACTGTAAAATATGTACATGTTTATATGTGGGTTATGGAATTTTACATAAGTAACTAAACTAGGACAAAATAATTAAATAGACACCCAGATTTTCCCGGTTTAAATAGCAATTAAGAAATAATGAAGTTTAGCCGTTACATCATTAAACTACTACTGTTTGGTCAATTGTAATGAAAGATTTATATTACTATAGTTGTACTACTAATCACATTCACATGCATTGTAAAAATTCAAGCTGTCTCTTATTATCCTTTGCTATCTTGTACTATTTCACTTAGAACTGATTGTAGGTGCATAATACAAATTTACCGTTTGTTCCCAACTCACTTTGATGTAATTCTTCGTTGATTTTGGTTTGATGCCAGATATCGCATGTAGAATCTGTAAGCTTCGATAGCGAAGTCGCACTGATACAATCGAGTTTGACATCTTCATTAATATCAGATAAAGTTTCCATGTTGATTTATACGTGGTTCTGCAGTGATTTATACGTGGTTCTGCAGTAAAGGATGATACAAAATGTTATTAATGTTAGGCAAATACTTTTTTAACGCTTTGTTATCTAGGACCATTTTGAGCTCTGTCAATACATTCTTTCAGGTTAAGTAATATATGAAATAATTATGCCTTTTGAACTACTTTCATTCAAAAAGTAAAAAATTGTGTACCAACCATCGGCTGTCAAGGCAATTTGAACTTGGTTATATCTGATCTCATTTTCCTTAATAGGTTTGTTCGTTTGTACTGTTCTAACTGCTCCAAAGAAAAATTGCGTTCGTTTTGCGTGTGCTTGGAATTGATCTAAAGCTGTTCGTTTGTATCGAGCAGATTGCTCTCTAGATCAACAAAAGCAGCTTAAAGTTACTCCAGCTCCAGAGGAGGAGTAGAAAATGCGAGCAAAATCGAGCAGTTCTTAACCCAACTGAATATTTGACATATAACCTAAAAATCTTTGTTTACATTTCAATTTATGTTGAATTTTTTAATGGAAATGGATAATAAATTAAAGATGCTAGTGTTTGATGCAGACGATGATGCTGTGTTGTTATCTAGTTCTTAGTCTAGTGATGATGAAGATATTATTGAAGTTGCTGTGAAAACTGTAGCAGCTTTTGTTATTACAAATGGAATAACAATGAAAAATTATTTTGAAGATGTAAGTTTCTATAGCTTTTGCAAACCATTTTACAATCCATTTCTAACCGTAGGTAGTACCCTTGTATTGGGAAAAAATGTTTGGACTCAATTTAGAATTAGTCGAAGTTTAAAGACCGCACTATCCTCAAAGTTTGCAGTCAGATATTTATAAAAATTTAGCACGAAGGGGTAAGTATAACGGAAAACATGCAAGTGTTAATTTACTCTAGCTAATGATAATTATTTTCTTCTAGGTAATTTACGACTTAACATTATTCCAGACAAGACCAGACTGCTACATTCTTGAAGACAGTGCTTATCCACTACTACAACAGCCCAAAAACATTTCAACACCAAATTAAGTTCTTGTCGAGTTTCTATAGATCACACTTTTGGACTACTCAAACAGCGATTCAGACAACTTTATCATTTAAAATTAAGAGGACCCGAAAGAATTTATCAGTTTATAAGAGCCTCTTGTGTTCTTCATAATTTAACAGAGAATGAAGATTTACTTGCTTTTGAAAATGAAGAAACACTGGAAGATAATCAGCCTCCACTAGAACCTTTCCAAAACCCCCAGCGTAGAACAGCAGATATCAAAGATGAAATTTGCAGACAGTTGTATGCAAATTGCAGAAAATAAAGAGTAATATGATAATAAACTTGTTTTTCATTTTATTTTTGTTATACAAATGTAGTTGTAACGATTCTTACGCCTGGTTTTAAGCAATCCATTTTGCGTCTGGTGATATTTTCGCTTTTAGTAAAGTTCAATATTTCGAAGTTGGTCGACCTGTAGAATTTTGGGCGAGCCCAAGTTTCAAATTCTGAGGGGAGATTTTTGGATACATGACAGTTGTACGTAGTCAGTGGTACAAGCGAGACGATTCTTTTTTGCTGGAGGTATTTATGTGTCGTAAAATTGAAATTAGTCGTTGATGAGAGGGAAGTTATTCCATTCTAAAAATCTACGCCACTTAAGAGTTTTGAGTCTTCGATTGGAAGATTAACTCGGGAAGTTTTTCCGATATATTATACCACAGTTGAGGAAGCTAGTGTACGCCAGTATAAAAAAAGCATCTGGTGAGTCCTTGTTTCACGAACGATTGTCTTGTTCCATTCTCTTGGATCTGCTGTTTAACTTATGTACTTTAATAAAATTTAGGCACGAAGTGTGGGAAAAATTTACGTTTCACGAAAATCCCAAGCCACTTCGCAGCGAAGGCATCTGGATTTCCCTGACACCTCTGTTGGAGGTCGTCTGCCCCGTAGAACTGTGTTTCGTAGATAAGAAAACATCGGTCAAGGGAAGTGCAATTTGAATTCGAATTATGAATTGATTTATTTATAAATTGTTTCAATTTTCGTAGAAATAATTAACCGTATATTATTCTTAAACGTCATAAATATTATAACTTTATGATATTGGGGATTAATTACTTTATAATTATTTTGTAATAGTACGGCAATTTTACGTGTTTCTTGATATACAGGGTACTCCAACCCTCGTGTATTATTGTGTCTTGTAGTTCAAGTTGGGTATTAATTATTGATATTGTTTATGTTGATCGCTCGCCAAATCGTGGAGATCTCTTCGGGTGGTATGCGTTTCGCTTATTAAGGTTATTAATTTATTTTTGTGCTTTCGTTACGCAATAATTATCTAAGGTTTGTGTGAGTTTTGCTTTCAGTAGGGTGATTGTTTACCCTTTTCGTAAAATTGACTTCACTAAAGTTATTTATTATATATATTTATGTTATTCGGAACCGATTCATGGGGATTATTTTTGAGCATTAAATTTAACTCATTTGCAATTTGTCTTTTCATTTACGACGATAATCTTGAATATCAGATTAAAGAGAGTACTACTCCAGAAGAAAAGGTAGGTGAATGCTGGATCAGAGATTCCTACTTTTCTAATTTTTTATATCTAGGATGGTGTTGGCAAGTTTAGAAGTCGGTGGCGTCTATTAATTTTATTTTATTGGAACTCAGCCCATCTTCGATTGAGTTCTTCGGGATGCCAACATTATCATTTAAGTAATTCATCTACAGAGCAGTGGCGTAGTAGGAAGAGGGGTTTGGACTTTTTCGCTAATATTTCTGGTGTCATTTGGTTTTTGTTTGTGTGAATTTAATAGGCGTGACATAGTTTTAGAAAATTAACAAATGAAAACGTAGATCTTAATTTCTTAGGAACTAGGAATAAAGTAAGTTTTTTAACTAGTTATTGTTGTTAAGTAATAAGTTTTCTAATAAATTGTTTTTTCTTTCCATTTCTTTAATTATTTTGTCTCTGCTCCGCTTTTCTGTCTTCGATTCGCTTCTTCTCTTCTGTTCTTCTTTCAATTGCTTTTCATATTTTTCATTACGTAACTAGTTACGAAAAGTAAAGCGTTTCCTAACGTCAGACAGTGTTGAAAAGTGTCACTTTATGTGTCAAAATCGCCCCTTTCACTTTGTTGAACGGGCAGTTTACTGGTAACACGGATCGAATAACTAACCCTTTGATTGATCGGCTCCAGTGATTTCTAACTTCCACATCATTGTCCATTAGATAATTACTTCTGTTTTAATACTATTTAAACACCTGAAAACCATTCGCACTGGCGCACTCTCAAAAGAGTCAATAGGGGAGAGATAACATCCACCTATGTGTCTGGCAACCATGCAAACTGCCTAACACGAAACATGTAACACAAAATTCTGGGGTCCCTAGGGTACTGGTTTGAAGAAACTAGCTTAGCCTTGCTTCACACTAAAGCAATTGGCTTACAAGGGCTGTGAAAGCTTCATAATAATAATAATAAACGGTGCATTGACAGGCATATAGAGAACCTTGTCCTTGAAAGTTTGTTTCTTTTATGTTGATGGAATGCCCTTACAATACTTTGCCACCTAGTGTCTGGAACTTTTATTGGGATCAGTTGGTTGTTCCACATTTTTAATTGCATTTAGCAAGTCATTGTGTTGTTGAAATACCTACCTGTCCCATTTATTTTCGTGTAATGTCTCGTAACTGCTCAGATTCATCTCTCATTTTGTACCAGGAGATATTAAAATTACTGAAGTTTCACTTCAGTTGATTTGATTTATATTGTTGAGTTCCATAACAACATAATTCTGAAAAGAACTAATTTAATTGAATAGTAAACAATTAAGTATCAGTAGTTGTTATACTAAATAATTGTTATTTCATAAATATAGACCGTACAATATGATAAGTAAACCACTTCGACCTTAGCAAGGTAGGCGAAAAAAAAAGCCGTGGGAAAAAAAGCCGAGAAAAAAGCCTTAAAAAAAGCCGGCGGAAAAAAACCGGGAAAAAAGCAGGGCAAAAAGCCGATTCTATAAATGATTGCTAGCTAGCTCAGTATTTTTACAACTTCTCACAAAAATGTTGAATTTGAATAAACCTCCTTAATTGCTTAAAGTTTAAATAGTAAACACAAACACTTAAGCTCTGCAAATGCAACACAGGTTACGTAAGTATTCTATAAACTATCACCACTAATCTTTCTAAGATACCCATTAGCCGTGAAATAGTTGGGAGTCCTAATACCAATATAATTACAGAAACTAATGGGGGTGGTTCAGAATGCCAATCCCTATTGTTCTGTTCTTGATTTTATCTTCATTGTCTATCTGTAATCATATAATAATATTTTTCAGTGTAATGCATCTCTAACGACAACTTTAAACAGGGAAGAACCGAGCAATATGCGAGATCATAATCATCCGGCGGGCAAAGAATTCATAAAAGTGACGAAGGCAATAGGCGGCATGAAAATCAGGGCAAAAGATGCACTAGCTAAACCAGCACAAGTGTTTGCGGCAGCTGCGCTGCTGTTAGAAAACGAAACTCGAGCGCGTCTGCCTTTAGAAGACTCAGTTAAGAGAAGTCTCAGAAATCAAAAATCAAAGAATTTACCCGAAGCACCGGCAACTTTGCGGGATCTTCTCATAGAAGGTAGGTACAGAGAAATGCAAATTGTGTGATTTTAATATTAAAAACATCCAAAATTGTGAAATAAAATATTAGCAAATTTTTGACATTTTGATAAAGCTAAAATCAATAATAATTTTTTATTCTAGTTTGTGATCTTGAGTGAAGTGTACGTGTGTGACTGTTCTGCTACGTACAACACCAGAAATGGTCGTATCTCACATTACCACGTGGCCGACCCAAAGCACAACAAAACCGTAATATATAAACTTTTTAATCTATATTATTAAGAATCCTTTATCAAATCCTACATTGTATTTTCCCGATAACGACCATTGTCCTTTGTAAAGTTACACAAACGCAGGGGGGAACGCAAATCCAACTTAGCGAACATGAAAAATATACAATCTAACTAGCATAACTCACAAGGACAGTATAACGATTGCATCCCAACCCGATAGAGCTTCCAGCCAAAGAAGCATAATCGAACAACAATCAATACAAAATATTAACACTACAGACAGAACAAACACTAAAAGAACTAGTTTCGCAAATGTATCTTCTACCTTTAATTACCCAAGGAATTATATTAAGCGCTGTTGAAGGCATAAAACTAAAAGACTATATATAAGGAAAGTTAGTTAACCCAATAAATATAATGGCGGCGTCAAGAATTTCTAATGAACGTATATGCATATATCTTTCATCCAAGGAACTAATAGACAGTATTATCCAAAAACATGAATACATAATGATAGAAAGAAGCCGAATAATTATTAGACGATTAATTACACCATCAAAGAAAATGATAATATCTAACGTACACCCAATAATTCCAAATGAAACTATAGCAGAGGCAATATCAAAACTAAACATTAAAGTCATCTCACCTGTCCACTTTGTTAGAGCTGGACGTTACATTTACGTGGTACCCCAAGAAACCACAAATTTACCAAACTCATTATTAATAAATTATGACGGAGATGAATATCGTATATTTATACAATTGGATGAACAACGATGTTTTATATGTAAAAAATAGGCCACTTATCTACAAACTGCACAGCTACAAATACTGAATTCCCTCAACTGCAAGAAGACATAAGCAAAAAAGACCTTATCTTCCTAGTTCGACAAACACTGAACTAACAAGCGTAGAGACCTTCTTCGAGGAAATACTACAACATGAAAATACTAAAAATATCCCCCCAAATCTACATGTAGTATCAACTATAGCACAGGTACACAGCGCATAAAGAAATACGGAAAAATTCGGAAAGTAAAGGAAAAAACCGGAAGTATTCCAAAAGCCGAAAAAGCCAAAATTATTCAATTCAGAACAACCTACATTAGAAAATATGCTAGAACCGGCAAAGAAGCAAATGAGTGATAATCCTAACCGTTACAACCTAACCCACGAAGAACTAGACTCCTTCATAAAAGAAATTAAACATGCAGCAAACCCATTAAGCATAGTAAATAAATTCACAAATGATACGGACAAACTGTTAACCATGTTAAAAGAACTACACGCCTATTTGACCCACCGTAAAATTAAATATAGATTTACCAGAATAATCTCCAACATTAATAAACAATTATACAGGGAACAAGGCACTGAAGAGTTCGACACTACCCCTGCAGGATCCTCGTTTTCCGATGACTCCGATAGCACATGTTAAATATAATACAATAATCCAGTTCAACTGCAACGGGGTTTTCAAACGCTTACATAATATCCAAAATCTATTATCAGCACACCAACCCAGCATTTTATGGTTACAGGAAACACGTCTAAAAGAATCACACCCTGCGTATATTAAGGGATATACTATTTATAGCACATACCGAGACACAAATGTTGCCAGTGGAGGAGTAACTACAGCTGTTAAACAAGAAATACATTCGTTACCACTACAAATAAATAGTAAATTAGAAGCAGTTGCAATTCAAGTATGGTTACCCCAAAAATGGAGCATCTGTAATGTATACATATCACCAAATTGCAAGCTAGAATACCACGAAATAGAGAGTTTAGTATGCCAGTTACCGATTCCGTACATAGTAACTAGAGACTTTAACTCGCATAATCCGCTTTGGGGCTGTGAAAATACAAATAGCAAAGGAAAACTCATTGAAAAAATATGTGATATAGATAATATCACATTACTTAATGATGATAGATCAACTCACTGGCAACAAGTTCTCTGCTATTGATCTAGCTTTCTGTCATGCAAGCACAACACCAAAACATGGGCCCCATTATCTAGCTTATATGGTAGTGATCACTTTCCAATTAAAATTGAAACCGACTCATTCCAAAGTACATATACATCAGCCTCAAGATGGAATATGAGAGGTGCAAACTGGAATGAATATTGCATATGCCTTAATAAACACGAGGCTAATATATCACCAGATATGAATATAAATGAAATGGTCAAGGATTTTACAACCAATATCATAAATGCCCCAAAAGCACCAATTCCTTATTTAAAACCAATAGAACGTAAATATAAAGTACCCTGGTGGAACGACGATTGCAAGAAAGCAATAAAGTCCAAAAACAGGAAAAATAAAACAATAGAAAACCTATTAATGTTTAAGAAATTACGCGCTCAGGCTAGAAGGATTATCAAGGAAAGTAAACAAACGTCATGAGCTGCTTTTATTAAAACAATAAACAGCTCCACCACAAATAAAGAAGTTTGAGAAAAAATAAAAAATTAATGGGAGAGGTAAGACGTTTAAGATCACAGGACTTGATACGATAAGAGGCACGGAAACGTCACAGAAGGAAATCGCAAAGATACTGGGAAACTGTTTTGCTGAAATATCGAATTCCAAACACTACTCGGATAAATGTATGGAAATAAAACTCCAAGAAGAGAAAAAGCCTTTAAATACACCTCCCGCCGAAAATGAACCCTACAACAGAGAAATTACTATACATAAATTGCACGATGCTCTGATGCAAGTAAAAGATTCACATCCAGGCCCAGATAGCATCCATTACCAAATGACACGACACGAAAACAAAATACAATAAATAAACTTGAAAGTTGGAACCAAAACAGTGGTTTTAATTTCTCGGCTACAAAAACCAAATGTATCAACTTTAGCAAGAAAAGAAAGAAAAAGAAACCTTACAATTATCTAAATAATATACAATTAGGGTATGTGGATGAAATATCTTACCTTGGAATAATATTTGACAGAAAATTATCCTGGCTTCCACATCTACAAAATGTTAAAAACAAATGCAAAAAATCACTTGATATAATTAAAGCTATATCTCACCGGGAATAGGGAGCTAATAGAAACATCCTTATGCAAATGTTCAGTACCCTCCGTCAGTCAAAACTAGAATATGCGGCTTCTATCTACGCATCAACAAACTTCACTAGTACTAAACTAATCGACTCCATCTACAACAGTGGGTTAAGAATAGTATCTGGTGCTTTTAGAACAAGCCCCGTTACAAGTATATACTGCGAAACTGGGAAACTACCTCCAAACTACAGAAGACAACAGCAACTTTTAACTTACGCAGTAAATGTATTATCAAATCCAAATCATCCTAATCACGATATCATATCGAATCCGCAATATCAAAATAATTTCCAAAATAATAAAAGAATTGTACCTCCTTGCACAATAAGATTTCACAACATCTTAACAGAAATGCAACTTAAAGCTTCCCCCTTGTATAGTTTCGATGCTTATATTGTGTAACGAAGTGTCCAGTGCGCGGTATAAATAAATTTTAAATTAAATTTTGTGACCGCGTAGTGTAACTTAAAGGCGCTGGTGGCGCTCGGATTCAGGATTGGTACCCGTCTCCCACCTTGTTTCTACCGTCAGTAGGTCTCCCCGCCAACAACATTTTAGAATGGGAATGGAAGGTATAAAGGCGAGCCCCAGCTCCAAAACCAGTAACTTGAGTCGTCCGAGCCAGTCAAGGAAGAACTTCAACCGAGATCCAGTCAAAGAAGAACTTCAACCGAGATCCAGTCAGACGCCGTTTAGATTACCTGTAACCCAAAAATCCAGTCCCGTTAAAATACCTGTGCCAGTTAGAGTAAAGATTTTGAATCCCCGTCAACTACAGTTTGTTTGCAAAGTCAAGCCCGCCCGTGTAACATTCGTTCGCTCAATTGTTTAGGGGTCGTTTTGCCCTTTTCTAATTCCAGCTACGAATTGTGAAATATAGCACGCGTAAATCACTTGGGTTATTTCCCTGTGAAATTACGCTGTATATAGGACCAGTCGAAAAGTTTGGTTTGAAATAGAAACTTGTGTCATATCCCTACTTTTTATTGCTTACTTAAACTTCAGAAAAGATTATTAAAGATATAATTCGTTTTCTCAATAGCTTAGGGGTTGTTTTCCCCTTTTCAACGGAGCTAGCGAATTTATACGTAGGGTTTTGTAACCTTAAGCTTTAAAAGAATCCTTTTAATATCCGATTCAAACCTGTCAACAATTTTTGCGTTAATTCCATATTTCCTAACCCATTACAGTGGTACGAAGATTAACTAAGGGAGTGTACGAGCTAAAATACGCTTACTAAATTGTACTCACCTGTTGGCCTCAGTCAAATTTTATGTATGTGGACGTAGCAGAAACTTCCAGGTTATAATTCCGTAAGTTGAATTCATTCACTCCAAAACACCGATATTCTGTCGTGGACCGCCGATAGCAAGAGAGTGCAGCCCGTGTGGACTAGCAACAGTTGTCCGTACATGTAAATTTCGATTACACGAAATACGATAATTCTTTTATTACAGGAGCTATCGCGTGCAAATCTAATCTATATGGATTTCCACGTGCTGTCGTAAAAATTGTATTCCCTAGATTTTGGATGTATGCAAATGGGTTGCATACCTAGGTGTGTATATAAGCAACGTTAAGATTTCATATTCTGTGTATTTAATTGTAAATGAACGATTTTAATTACTGTTAGTAATAAATAAGTACATTCTATACTGTGTGTGTATATTTGCATGTAATTAACGAATGCACGTATAAATAATAAAGTGTTTAATCCACTACCGTCGTATAGTTTCTTTAGTTTTAAACAAGGACCTGGACATGAGCTATCCAGAGCATTCCAACTCCTAGACAAAAAGTGTTGGACCGTTACAATTGAACCATGGTTAATCCCCACCACGGAAATAAATTTACAACTAACAGGTTACCTAAAAACTGAGACACCTCCAACTACTTTCCATTTTCTACTTGCTGAAATCCTAGATAAATATCCTAACTTCAAACGTATATATATATATATATATATATATACTGACGGATCTCGTTTGAATAAAAAAATCGGATGTGCTTTCGTGAGTGACGATCATAAGGTAATTTACAGACTTGCAGATATAAGTTCAAATTATTTTGCAGAACTATATGCAATTAAAACAGCCTTGCAGTATACTCTCAATGATAACAGTGATAACCATGTTATCCTATCAGATTCCCTAAGTTCCTTGAAGTCTCTGCAACAAGCATATAACAGTGATTCTCTAGTCTTGGAAATACTGTACTTACTCTATCATAGCAAGTTAAAGAACAAAAAAATTGTCTTCCTGTGGATCCCAGCTCACATCGATATCAAAAGGAACAGTAGTGCCGACGAATATGCTAAAGAAGCTACAACAATGGAAAACACTTTTACGAAGAACGAGTCACCGCAGAAGACCAAACAAATTTTTTCCGAAGAAAACTACAAACCCGATGGGATAAAAAGTGGAACAGTCTAGAACATAATAAACTGAAAGAAATAAAACATAGTACTGAAGAATGGAAGAATCCGGCTGGGAACCTCTCGAGATTGGAAGAAGTTGGCTTGACTCGACTTCGAGTGGGACACAGTAAATTGACACAGGGATTCCTGATACAGAAACTACGACAGCCTATATGTGAAAAATGCCAGTGCAAACTAACAGTACAACACATTATATGTGAGTGCCCAACATACACTCTACAAAGATTACAGTTTAACGTGAAACAAACCCTCCAGGAAGCGCTAGCGAATAATAAGGGCTCTATACAAAGTATTATCAATTTTCTTAGAAGTACCAAACTAATTAAAGAACTGTAACATTACATAAAATTACTGTAACATTATTGTAATCTACCTAGAATGCGTGCCAATAACATATGCAGTTGCGGCACATGCAACTCTAAAATAAAAAAAAATAATAATAATTTTATTTCCTTTATGTTTAGGTGACTGGACTGCCACGAGGGGTGTCGATCCCGAAAGATTTCTCCTCAACGATAGTGGGCCTAATGCAGCAGAACGTGTTATCATTTTCTCCACTGATGCTGCCTTGAATTTACTTGCCAACGCGAAAGAATGGTATCTTGATGGAAACTTTTCTTTAGCACCGCCACTATTTGCCCAGTTGTATGTTTACAAAGAAAATGCAGCGTTCAACAATTTCTGTGGGATGATGGATGGACTGGCGTTTTTTCCACCAGGAGATGCTCGGAGAGCAATGTCACATTTAAGACAGGTGGTACCTGTAGAAGCGGAAGATCTGCTAAATTATTTCGACGCGACATAAGTGGCAGGAACTTTTAGAAGGGTTGGAAATGAGAATAATGGTGATCTGAGAATGAGGAACAATGCACCAGTGTTTCCGATTGATTTATGGAATGTCCACGAAGCCACCCTAGAGGGTCAAAATCGCACCAACAACCAGACGGGGGAATGGAACAATAGATTCTCCAATTTGCTTGGTGAAAACCACCCTACCGTTTGGAAATTAATTACAAAAATGAGGCTAGAAGTCGCTGCAGATTCAACAGAAATAGAACAGAGAAACTTAGGTGTTGTAGCAAAGAAGAAAAAAAAAGAAACGTGTATGAAGATATGCAGACGAGGTTAAATAATTTGCGCAGGGACTATGAGGGTGACGTCGAACGTTTTCTCTCGGCAGTGGACCACACTATTAGGTTACGTCCCAATTAATAAATTAGATTAGTTTACCCACAGTATACACAATTCTTAGGTTGTGACACTCCGGCCTGGTGCTGGTAACGCAGAGCCGGGGTTCACTAGAGAATAAGTATTATCGATCGGATTAACAATTTTATTCCTATAATTTCCAATACTACCTTAACTAAAATACTTGATTCAAATATATATTTACAATAAGAAAATGAAAAGGATGACTGCAATATTAATGTACAATAATAAAATTAAAATTAAATCTGCCTGGGCTCGGTCCTGGAAGGTCGACGGTCTGGTCACTGGAAATGCGGGGCCAGCGCGATGCAGTCTAGCTGCTGACAGCCGGCGACTCCTTTGTATCTCCGAGGTCACGCTGTTAACTAAATAACTTTCGATTATTATAATGGAAATAAACGGGATATTTGCAGGTACTGTATTGCAGCACTTCCGTGGAACTCGTGTTTTAGCGACGTAGTTATTTAAATAACTCGTTCGGGTGCCTACAACGGGAATAATAGTGCTATGAATTTTCAGGTGTTACAGGTTGTCTTTCCCCGGTGTTAATCGCAGCGTTGTGGAATGTGGTGTTTTCGCTAGTATTGTGTAGTCGTTTAGAATTCTTATGGCAGTCACTAATTATCACGATCAGGGTAACCCATTCTAGCAACTAGTGGTGCGCTATTCGTTGTAAATTCCTTAAACGACTTTCAATGCGGTGTATCTCAGGGCAGGAGTAAAGAGATTTTAATTGTTCGGGAAAATTATATGTAGGACTCTATTAAATGCAAGATCGAGGCGACCCAGTCTAGCACAATAGGGTGAACAGCAGGGAACAAGATTACCTTTTCAAAGGGCGGGTTCCCCCATCCTGATAAAGGGTGTACGGAAAGTAATTCCTGGATTAAAACTGTCAAAGGGCGGGTTTTCCCATCCTGATCCAGTGTTTAATGGAATTCTAGGATTTTAGGTATGCGGTGAACTGAGTTTAATTACAGGATTCGGTTTATAAGTTCAAGTTACTGGACTGGCTTTATACTGGCCTCGGAACTGGACTTTATACTGGTCTCGGAGCTGTAATTTTTTCCGGATTTTGACGTAGAAGCTTTGGTTCTAGGAGTGGTTCCTGGACTGGTTTCGAAGCTGGTTTCGAAGCTGGTTTCGAAGCTGGTTTCGAAACTGGTTTCGAAGCTGGTTTCAGGTCTGGTTTCTAGGCTGGACTTCTTCCTCTCGATCTCGACTCAAAAGTTAATGAATTTAGCTAAAAAATTCATTTTTATATCCCTGGTCCGGCTGATTTCACTCGTTCTAGCGCCGTGTCGGGCCGGGTATGGAGTGGGGTCGCACATCGGTTTGCTACTACCAGCGCCACCAGCGCCTTTCCGGTGGAACAATAACACAGAAAGTTTCTAAATCAATTTTAAAATGCGTTCTGGCCGGGAACTTCGTTACAAGGTATATTAGATGCATGTATGTAAGTCTACATATTATTATAATTGTAATATCTATGTATATAAACAGTTTGTCTTATATAAAATAAAGATATATAAATTATTGTGCTACTTGTTATTTTTGTTAATTAAGTATTTAGTTTGCATATTTATAGCATCGGCTTTTTTCCCGGATTTTTTTCTCCCGGCTTTCTTTTCCCCGTCCTTTTTTTCCAGGCTTTTTTCCCTGGCCTTTTTTTCCGCGGCTTTTTCATCCTAGATTCCCTTAGCACAGTCAGCCTCTAACTGCCTTCGCTTTCTGTATAAATTAAGCAGCCAGTCGTGGCGCTTGGAACGAAATTGCATGATGAATAAAATAAGTAATCTTTTAAACAAAGCTTTTCTGCACATATTTGCTCGAAACAGCAAATCAATTAAGTAGAGCCCTAACGGATTTGAATATTTCAAATAGACAGATTGCTTCTAGCCAACGGTTTCACCAACATTTCTAGTTAAAAAAACAATTGGCACCGTGGAAAAAAGCAGGAATTGTTTGTTTTCCATGTGTTTTGTTTGGAGGCGAAGTTTCGTGAATGAAAAACTATATAACAGATTTAATGCACATCTAGAAGTAAATTATTTTCTGGTAAGATTTATTCTACAATCTGCTACATTAGCAGTAGGCAAATCAGATCACTAACAATTAATACATTGCATTGGTAATTACATGTGAGGGTAAACGTCCTTTGATGTTCCTCATGGTAACAACATATAGGTACACTAGTTTACACTTGCTAAATTATTGTCTGACAAGTTAAAAGCGAGAAGGCAGATCTAGTGATTGAGGACCTTCCTTAACAACTTGTACCAAGCCGTTTGTCAAAAACTGTCGGAAGTTTCCTTCCACGAATTTTTAAGAAACCTCGAAACCGTATATTGCGAAAGCAGGCACCAGGTGCATCCGCTTTACCTACGCGGGTGGTTTTATGCTCAGTGGTCGGAAATTAGCCCAGGAAACGCGTTTCGGCAGGATACAGGTCGGCTAGCCTCCAGCGAGTATCTAATACCCTGGTGGTGAAAAAACTTTCACAAAAAAAGCAATTTTCAAAAATTTTTTTCTCGAATTACAGTACTTCTCCTCTCTAGAGACCCCATCCCCACCCTAGAGGAGACCTTCCTTAACAACTTGTACCAAGCCGTTTTTCAAAAAGTGGCGGAAGTTTCCTTCCAGCGAATTTTTAAGAAACCTCGAAATCGTATATTGATGAAGCAAAGATATGTAGTTACTTGCATAGCAAAATCATATATGCTACAACAAAATAAAAATTAGTTACATAAATGAAACAAATTTTATAACGTTTAAACGCATCCCTTGGAATTCTTTTTTGTAAATCAAATTATGGCACTGTGAAGAGCCGACCACTGCCCAAGAGTCCTATGGAATCCACGTGAGTCATGTGCAGAGTAAGTTTATAAAAATGTAATTTTATTTGATCAAACATTAAAAACAAAATTATAATGTTACAGCCACCCACCACTCAAAGTAAGGAAGGGATTGCCACTGCTTTTTTACTGCACACCAAAGATTAAAGTAAAGTACTTATAAGTAATTGAACAGCTAAGATATGAAACTGTATGAAAGGAGATCTGCAAAAAAAGCATCAAAATTGTGAACATGAAGATAGTAAACTAAGGGTACAAGTATTGAAAGTAGAAGAAGTGAGAAGTGTGTGTAATTACTGTGGCAATGGGATAAGTGTATGTGTATGGGTGTGTGTTCAGTTAAGTAGATTTCAGTAAGCATTTAATTTTGAAAATATTCTGTCCAGCAACCTACAGAAACTCGATACGACGCTACCTATTTTTAATTTCGTTCTGCAATTCCCAATGTTAATAAATAAGTGGATACTTAGAAGGCTTGCGCGCCTGGCAACAGTAACCACGATATTTAAAAACCCTATTATTATTTCTGCAATTCGTCTAAAGCTCTGGTATATATTTCTATATGCTACTTCTGGTTTTCACACAACATACAGTTGAATATAAATGAATCATTTTTTATGTTACTTAATTGAATATCGCGATCAAGACACTTGTTTATGTGAATCCATCGGTAGCAGCTAGAACATTCCACCCAC
>JABXWE010008127.1:0-39804 GCA_014611495.1 Limonius californicus | reverse complement strand
GAAGTTTTAATAACTTTAATAAGCATTATTGCAGCCTTAGCTCCTGATTGAAACAATTTAGAGTGCTGTTTTTAAAACTTATGAGATAGGAAAACATCTGTATGAATATATATTAATAATAATAAAAGGCAATTTCAACAGGTATTTATTTTTATTTTAGCTGTATACGTATTTCGACATACAATATGTCATTATCAAAAGCATTTAATGAAGTAAACATTTTTGTAGTTGCTTGGGTAACAGCACACTGGATCTTGGTTTTGGGCTTGGCTCAGGTCTTCTATTCCAAAACTTCCAATAGCGGGGAATTTATGAGCTCAATTTGCTCATTCATTAAAGATGTGTTTGTTAAAGTGTGTTTGTGAATTTGAAAGGCCTCGAGTATATCCAATTTACGTTTATCATCACAGAAGTGTAAAAATGTTATTATATTATGTGATGTCAATGCATGATTGTGTTCTAATAAGTGTTTAGCATAGTTAGATTTTTCTGGGTGTTTATAATTTGTATGAGCGTATGTGTTCTTTGTATCTGGTGTCAAAATTTCTAATTGTTTGACCTATGTATACATAATTACAATGTTTACTTCATTAAATTCTTTTGATAATGACATATTGTATGTCGAAACACGTATAAAGCTAAAAGAAAAATAAATACTAGTTGAAATTGCCTATTATTATTATTAATATATACTTTTTTTGTAATTTGCGACATATTAGTCATGGAGTTAAAAAGAAGGCAAGAATCTTACAATTCTGTTAATGATATTTTCAATATATTTTTTGTGGATAATTCCAAAGGGGATTTCAAAACAAGTCTTAAAAATATTGAACAATATTACAATCAGGATATCGATGTAAATGACCAAGAAAATGAATTAATGCAATTTAAGGAAATGTGTAAATCTAGCAACATTGTTCAAAATCCTGAAAAATGTTAGAGTTTTTAATCGAAACTAACACTGTCTCAATATTTTCCAATGTTGAAATATTACTTCGGATATATTTGTCAATACCAATAAGTACCGCGTCAGGTGAACGATCATTTTCCACTCTAAAAAGGGTAAAATCATATCTTAGAAACTCTTTGAACCAAGATAACTTATCATCTTTGGCCCTTCTTAACGTGGACAATAAGGTACTAGAAAAAATAGATTCTAATGAAATTATAAACCAATTTGCGGAAATAAAAATCCGCAAAAGAAAAATTTAAATATTTTAATTTAATGTGCTTTAGGCTAGTAGGAATGTTAGGTTTGTATTTTTCATTTTTTTTTTCTCCCTTAAGACATTTATGTTCTGTGTTGGTTCTATTATTTTATTTATTTTGTGTTATATCTATTTTATGTTGACAAAATGATATAAATGTTGGTTTTTGACAGTACTACTTATTGTTATTGTTTTTTGTTCTATTTCTGACACCAAGTTTTTCGCCTGCGCCGCTATTAATGCTTTCCTAATCCTACGATAGAGCCCCAGAAGGTATATGAGCCTAGGGCCCACTAAAACCAAAAATAGGCACTGGCTGGGCGTAGAAGACCAGATCCAAGATCCAGTGTTTTGTTTCCCTAACTGCAAACGTTTATAATATGTTGTTTTTAAAAGAGAAATATTATATGAAGAAATAAGTATAAAGTTTAAATAAAACTTGTAGAAGCTTCCAATAAATCCTACTGAAATCTTCTTCTTCTTTCTCTGTGTATAGGTTAATATCCTGTTAAATTGCCTACAATGAGTAGCTTCTGTGAGCCCTATTTGCACGTACGTCTGGCAGGAGGCTAACCTAACCCGTCAAACGGAAGAGAAAAGTTCCACTACATGGTTTGCGATTGTCAAACACCGAGACCGACGGCTTCACGTGCCCTCCAAAGCTCTATCGGCGCATATGCTACTATATTGATCTACTTATCTGAGTAGGTACTAACTAGCGCCGTTCTAGTTCCGTTTGATCGGTGTTCACAGTGTTTTGCTAAGCAACAAGCCAACAACGTATCGAAATCGTGATTACTATTTTAAACTATTTGTAAAACATAGTTTATCTGAGTTTTCTCATGAATCGATCATTAATACAGAGCATGGTTATTTATTTTTGTAGTATTAGATAAAAATGATGGGTAGATCATATTCAAAACAAAAAAAAGTATATATGACGTAATTGCAGTGGCGGCTTGTACTAAAGGGCACAAGGGCACGTGCCCACCCAACCACCAAGATAAACACAGAAAGAAATTCGCATGTAATTCAGTGCATTATTTTAATTTCATTATTTTAACGATGGTATCAAATTTTCCTTCCGCACCACAAGCGCGGCTAACAGCCTCAAAACTATTTTCCGGGGAATGCTCTGGTTTGTACCTATGTAGGGGTGATTCGGTTGCCTATCGGTTATCTTCGCTATACGCGATATACCAGGCGAATGGGGGACCGAGCACATTGTTCCCGTTTGCAGTCACCGTTTGAATTTGCACTTTGGAGCGCTGTTTTCGCGCAATCGCGTTTGAATTCAAAGACCAAAGTGACGTTTTTTCAATGATGGAGTTAATTGTGTGCAAAAAGATCGACCGAACGCATTGGCGGTCCTATCAATAGAAAAGAAGTTCGTCCAGTCTATCCCGGATTTTGACAACAAAGTCATACACGTCTTTTCCAGCATGAAAAATAGGAGAATGGATTTTAAGTACAAAAAATAGGTAAGTTTTTTCTTGTGCCCACCCTCTTTCTTAACTCACGAGCCGCCATTGCGTAATTGTACAGAGATATCTAAGTGAAACATGGGAAATCACAAAAAGGAACATGGAGAGAATAAAAGCAACAGAACTGATGTACTAGCGACGTAGCTATGGCCTAACAAATAAATAGAAGTATGGGTGTAGAAGAAACAATAGCTAATGTTCAATATTAATCAATATAAAGAAGAAAAGGTTCAAATCGTATGGGCATATTCAAAGGACGGAAGAGGAGACATGGCCATAAAAGATACTTAAATGTAGACCATCATAAAGAAGGAAAAGAGGAAGACCGCGTCGAATTTGAATTGAAGTGATGGAAGTAAGAAACCTGAAAGAAGACGACTGGAGAGATAGAGACAATTGGAAAAGGGGTTGCGAGGACGTTCTGTGTAAGATAACCTAAAAAATCTACTTTTTCTGAATTAATTTTAAGTTATTTTATTACAAATTGAAGAAAAAATCTGTAATATACAAAAGAAATAAAATTTTTGGTAGAATTGTAGGATAATCTTATATGTATATACAATATATCGCCAAAAAGATTCAATTTCCAATGTGGTTTTAGTAATGTGGTGCTGCATTTAAAATCTATTTATTACCACGACTTACTCGATTAGAAAGACGAAGTCTCCTTAAACTTTCGCTGACCAGCCTCGGTGGTTTAGTGGTTAGCACACCTGCTTGGGGGGGGGGGGGCAATTTAGCGCGCCGCTACCGTCATACATTCCCGTTGGGCTAGGAGAAAACGTCGTTAGGACTTCTAAAAGGCGATTTTGGGAAATTTAAAGACGTATTTGACTGACGCCATTGATATGAAACACAGAGCTTGTCTTCAATTTCCGGTCAAATTCACCTTCCAAAGGACCAGATCCAAGCACTGACCTATATACTACGTAGACTAAGCATCTATACGGGCTTGGCCTTTAAAAACGGGACCAAAAATACCGCCATGTTGCTCGTCTGTAAGTTAGTAACGTTTGATGTTACGAAGATTGCATTACTGTAATGTTGGTATTACAATTTCCCAAGCCAAGCAGAAATCTAACCTTAACTGGCTAAACTATCAAAATTAAACTGCCGTTTTTGTCAACAAGTTTTGAGCACAAAGTGTACTGCATTTTTATTTTACTTGTGGTTTGATAAGGTATAAATGCTGAATTGTAGTATTTGGTATGCAATAAACACTATAAAAAGCAACAAAAGTATCACTATAAAAAACAATAATCTTTGGTATAGATGAGTATCACAAACCCTAGTCAGTATTGTAGGTTAGGTTGCACAAAACGTAATCCACCTGATTTTCGCAGTAGCGCCAACTAAAGCACTGCCAACGTAGCTTAGTTAAAAAATAAAATTACTAGGCAATAGACGAGCAATATGGCGGATTCTGGTCCAGTGGTCTAACATTGCATGCACAGTCTACGTAGTATATAGGTCAGTGGATCCAAGGGACGAGGGTTTCAATCTGATTGAGATCGGCGAGATTTTTCTGTTGGACAAGAAATTAAGCATTTGGTCTCATGCCAGTGCCAGTGTTACATATTAGAACTCACCACTGGAGTTGTCTTGGAGGTACCCCGCCATCATTCAATTAGATTTCGCGATTGATGAGATATCGTCCTGTGATGATGCACTTGAACATTTTAAAACTGTTATCTGGCACGATTTTCTACAATGCAAAATTAAGTAAGGGAGTTCAAAACAGTTGGCTAAAATGATGTGATGATGAAAGTTGGATGGAGAAGACTAGGCTGGATGTTAAGGAAGGTTGGAGAAGTTTATCTGAGTAGTTGTATTCGCCTTTTGGAAGCAAAGTTGATCTGGTTGATGAGTATGATGCAGATGATAGATAATTGCTTGTAAATACACTTGGTTATGATCTGAAAGGGCCGTCTGGTGAGTAACAGGAAGGGACGCAAATTATGAAAGGTATAAAGTGAGAGGGCACAATGGATACTACACCGAAAACGTCCAAGTCATATGGGTAATGACCCACCTTAGTGGGTTATTCAAACATCCATTAATTGGTACAAAAATTCTACAATTAGTAGGAGAAACTGGGGAAGAAACCGTTCAAGTTGAATGTCCTGAAAATGTTTCTGTGCTGCAATTAAGAGAACTGGTAGGCTAGAAGTATGTTGATTAACAACCCAATGTTCATCTACTGGGACTTAGGATACCTGTCTAGTGTGAAATAGGAAACCCCAACAATAGCAAAGAAATAAGGGCAGAATTATTAATCTTTATGGTACAACTGTAATTGTCCATTGCGGTATTTGATTGCAGTCGTATGCAGCAGACTGCAGTTTTTCAAGCTGTTTGAAACTACCAGAACTGATCAGCTTACGGAATAATTAAAGATCTTCGACGAAACACTGGAAGAACTCTTTAAAACAGGATTTAATTCTTTTAACATTATGGACATCATGGATCAAGCAGGAAAACGTAAGTTAGGGCGACCACAGAAAATATGAGAGAAAGTTGGATCTGAACATCGGGCGAAGGACCATAATAAGCGTGAAGAATCACAGGCGACAAATGCCTAATTAAAGACGAAGAAGAAGAAGAAGAACATCATGGATATAAACGAGTCGCTCACTATAAATATTGTCTGCAATGGTTGTTGCCCTTAATAAGATCTATTTCTAACCTTTTGACTCTGACTACCATATAAAAGACAATCATGGAAATAATCTTGCAACAGGTAGAACTGATATATGGGTGGAACATCAGGCAACTGGATGTGTCGTTATAATTGAAATGAAAAATTCCAAATATTCATTAGATATCTGTTAAACTCGGGAGATGAAAGTTTTTCAACTAGAATGAACGTCTTCACTGTTTGGCCTTGGATATTTGCCTTGCAATGTCTGTAATGTCTCACAAAGTATACTCGAGTTTTCCCTTTTCATTCTACTGACGATTTCTGCCATTTTGTTCTTTCTACATTGTGCTAAAAAGTGTTTCTTTCGAAAGTAAAGTAAGTTGATTTGGTATGTTATTTCTGCAATTGCCTGTATAATGACAGTTAATGAATGAAGTATTTTATGAATGACTGTGTAATGAATTGAAAAACAAAAGATGCACACGTTAGAGCGGGAAATTAAATTTTAGTTAAAGACTGAAGTAAATTTATCTTAGCTACAAAGAGCGATGGGTTATTCCTGTACAGGTAAATAGCGACATAGTTTAAGATTTCCTTAAAAGATGGCAACGTGGTGCGCTACTTTTGAAATAAAACAACATGGCGAGGGTAACCCTTGAAGATCTGCATTTTATGTCATTATTTAAGTGTTTTAGAATTTTGGTTCGAACTGTTTAAGTTTTAGAAAATCCCGCGTGTTATGTTCGCAAACTGAGTTAAATTCGAGAGTGATCCTTGTGGTGAAGTGTCTTCGAGTCACAAGAGAACCTAGAAAGTTGTGTTTTTAATGGGAATATTTAAGTAGGATTTCAAATTAGCCGAATTTTCCATTCGCAGAGCAATTTCGGTGAGTTATTCCTTATATTCGCGTAGGATTTTGGTAGCAACTTGGTTTATTATTAGCTTGTCTGCTTGCTATAAATGGTTATTTCAGGCACCCCAAATGAGTGAATTTTCTCCTAAATATCCCGTTATATTGCTGATTTAACCCGTATTTACCCTCGAGGTTCCTTGATCTTGCCGCAAACTCGCACTTCGCATGCATTTTCATTGAAATATCGAGCAAAATAACCTGAAGTTTAAATTTTGTATTTACGTGACGTAACAAACTGGCAGTGGAACAGCTCGTTTTTCAGGTGCGCGGCGGCATTTAAAAAGACCTTGCTCAGAAACGAGCTGGCCGGATTATTTTTCTAAATGCCTTATGATTGTACCGTAATAAGAACGTGTACTGCAGTGCACCTGTTTATAGTTTAGTAGTATTTTATTAACAACATGAATATGAATGCTTAACATTATGTTTTGCCCGCTATAAAGGCATTCTGATGTAATTTAATTAAAGCGTACCTTTACTTTGATTTGCTTGTGCTATTTTTGAGTTTAGAGGTGTTAACGTTCCCTCAACGTTCAAATGAAATCATTTAAACATAACGAAAAACCGTTTCAAACTCTTGTTAGGGTGCTTTTCAGTCAAATCGTCTCTTTGACAGCTGTCAAATGACTGTTTATTGTATTTAACTAAGACACTCATTTTATTTTTATGGTCCACCCTCAGTGAATTGTTAGTATCAAGAGATCAAAAAAAAAGCTGATCCTCAGCTGGCTGTGGAATGAAAAGTCACGTCTTAACTAGACTAGAGGAATGTTTATGATGTCAGATTGATTAGTTATCTTTTGATACGAATCTGACAGATTGTTAAAATGATTTTTAATACATTTCAAAGAGAATTCATTATTGAATCTTACTTTCGGAACGGCTTTCAAGTTGACGGAGAATGGACCTATTCGATTCCTCCTTGTTTTGTGGAATTCCGAGAGAGGTATCCCAATGAAATTATTACATACCGAAAATTGTATGCTTTGGTTAAGAATTTAGTCAGCAATTTTCGAGAAACTGGAAGTGTTGGAAGGAAAGAAGGGTCTGGTAGGCCAAACAAGATAGTACCTGCTTTAATTGAAACTGTAAGACAACGAATTGACGAGGCTTCAAAAACACCAATTAGACATTTATGCCAGCAAGTTAATGATTTAAGTTACGGTACATGCCACAGAATATTAAGACAAGCTTTGTATCTGCATCCTTACCGATTTATTTCCGTTCAGGAGCTTTTAGAACAGGATTATCAAAAAAAGAGTTCAGTTTTGTCGTTGGTTTTTGGATAATCTCAATGATGAGCAGTTAAATTTAACATTTTTTACCGACGAAGTCTGGTTTTACCTTAATGGGTATGTTAATTCACAGAATATGCGGATTTGGAGTAGCGAGAATCCACACGTTACAATTAAAGCTCCCCTTCATCCACAGAAAATAGGAGTCTGGGTTGGTAGGTTAGTTGGGCCAATATTTTTCGAAGGCACGCTAACTGCAGCAAAGTACACGAACGAATTATTGCAACATTTCTTAAATGAACTTCACGATGATGAGCTACGGGGTGGTTTTCTGCAACAGGATGGCGCAACAGCTCATGCAACTGCAGATACAATTAATTTTTTACGCGAATATTTTGATGACTGAATCATTAGTAGGAATACTGCAACACCCTGAGCCCCTCGCTCTTGTGATATTACTGTTTTGGACTTTTTTACGGCCCTATTTGAAAAACATCATTTTTAAAACTCCAGTTAATGATTTAAATGAACTGAAATTTAGAATTGAAGAAAACTGTCAAGAAATTAGCAACTCACCTCAATTATTACAAAATGTTTTTGAGGGTATGAGAAGACGAGTTCAGAAATGTTTGGAGGAAGAACGCAGACATTTTCAACATTTGTTGTGATCATTACATTAGTTCAGGTTTATTAATTTCTTTTACTGTTGCTCAATAAAAGATTTCTGCTCCTAAAAATATTATTTAATTCCAGGTAACACAACCTAACCTGAAATTGACATTATAAACATTCCTTTAGTCTAGAAAAGACGTGACTTTTCATTCCACAGCCCGTTGAGGATCAGCGTTTTTTGGATCTCTCGATACCTAATAATCGCTGCCGATACAAATTAATTAATAACTGATTAAGAAATTTTATTATTATAATAATATAATATTATTTGACACATTTGTGTGTGTAAACATGATTCTGTAATGTTTCATTTATACAGGGGGTCACACGACGTGAGGTCACTATTTCGTCTACATAATCTTTAGACCAAATATAGCAAAATATTCTTACAACGCGAGAGTACGCCGATACCCATTACATGTACGGTTTTTGTGATGGAAACTCAGTAGCAGCTGCTCGAGAATATGGGTTGATATTTCCAAATCGACGACTACCAGCCAACGAATACACAACCACTGACGTGAACACGGAACATTCCCGAAACCGTCGACTGAGCGTCCAGTACAGCAAGTACTAGACAATAAGGACAACATACTGCGAGAAATTGAAAATAATCCCAGCACCTCTGTTCGTCGTGTATCTGCACAAGTTAATGTACCATGAATGCGAGTTTGGAGAGCATTAAAACGTCATGGTTTATATCCATTTCATATCCAGCCTGTTCAAGCCCTTCAAATTTCGCTAGTCGTATGGAATTATGCCGCTGGATCATTCAAAATCGAAACCTAAGTAATAGAATTTTATTCACGGATAAGGCAACATTTACAAGGAATGGATTAATGAACAGAAAGAGCAGCTACTCTTAGGATTTATAGAATCCACACGAAATCACAGTGTCAAATTATCAACATAGGTTTTCAGTGAATATCTGGTGTGGAATTATTGATAACATGTTCATTGGTTTTTGAGAAACATTTAAATTTTCTTAAAGATCATTTGGGAGGATTGTTGGATGATATCCCTCTCGCGATCAGACATGGTAAGTGGTACCAGCACGATGGTGTTCCTGCGCACTTTGCGTTACGTGTAAGACAATTTTTGAATCAACGGTTTGAAGGACGTGTAATTGGTAGAGGAGAACAGCACCCCTGGCCCCCAAGATCTCCGGACTTAACTCGTTTAGATTATTATTTGTGGTCTCTCTCTCTCTCTCTCTCTTCAGCCTTTATGAAGTCCAATATTGAACGTAGGCCTCCTCCAATTTTTTCCACTCCTGGCGGTTTCTTGCTGTTCTTGTCCATCCAAAACCGCCTATCCTTTTCAAGTCGTCGATCCAACGCATCTGTGGCCTTCCTCTGCCTCTTTTTCCTTCCCAAGGGCGCCATTTATGTATTACTTTATTCCATCTTTCATCCATTCTTCTTTCGTTATGCCCTGCCCATTGCCATTTAAGTCTTGCCATTCTTGCCTTTAGATCACTTATACTTTTGTTTTTTGTCTAATACTCGCGTTTGTGTTACGGTCTTTTAATGATATGCCGAGCATCGACCTTTCCATTGATCTTTGTGTTTTTGCCATTTTCTCTACGTTTCTCTTCGTAAAAGTCCATGTTTTTACCCATATGTCAAAACTGGCAGAATGCACAGCACATGTCGAACACTTTACTCCTCAGATGTTGGGGAATGCTCCGATTTTTTAGTATAAAACTCAGCCTGCCAAACGCCGCCCATCCCATTCTTATCCTTCTATTTACTTCCGCAGTGTGGTTTTCTTTATTTGCTCGTATTTCCTGTCCAAGGTATATATAATTATCTACTTGCTCCACGACATCCACCCCAAGTGTTATTTGTCGTTCGTCTTCTCTGTTTGTCATTACTTTGGTTTTCTTTCGGTTTATTTTTAATCCGATTTTTTGTGACTGTTCTTCTAATTCTTCTAACATTATCTGTAAGTCTTCAAAGTTTTCCGCTATCACTATTACATCGTCTGCGTATCTTAAATTATTCAAGCGTTCTCCATTGATGTTGACGCCTCTATCATTCCAGTTTATTGCTTTGAAGACATCCTCTAATGCAAGGGTAAATAATTTCGGGGATATCGTGTCTCCCTGACGTACGCCTTTGTTTATTGGAATTGGGTTAGTGTCTTTGTGTAGTCGAAAGATAGTCGTTGCCTTTTTGTAGATATTGTGTATTAGCTGTATGTATCGATGGTCAATTCTACAGTTTTGTAATGCTTTCTCTACAGCCCACAGTTCTATACTGTCGAATGCTTTCTCGTAGTCTACGAATCCTAGATACAGTGGTAAGTTATACTCATTCGCTTTTTCGATCAGTATTCTGATTGTTTGGAGGTGGTCAAGTGTACTATATCCGGCCCTAAATCCTGCTTGTTCTCTTGGTTGGTACTGATCTAATTTACTTGTTAATCTTTTTGTAATAATTTTAGTCAGCAACTTATATACTTTCGAAAGTAATGTGATTGGTCTGTAGTTTTCCAGTTTTGTCTTGTCCCCTTTCTTAAATAATAATACACATATTGCTTCGTTCCATTCTTCTGGAATTTGTCCTTTCTTGAGGCACTTGTTCATTAAGATTTTTAATACCGTTATGATTTCTCTACCTCATTCTTTTAACATTTCTGTTAGGACTTCATCTCTCCCCTGTGCTTTGTTATTCTTCATTTCTTTTAAGGCACTATCTATTTCTTCTTCGTTTATTTCAACCATTTCCTCGGAGTTAACATTTTTTCTTTTAGTTTTCTAGCAATTTCAGGTTGTGGTGGGATTTTTGAGCTATATAATTCTGTATAAAAGTTTTCTACGATTTTTAGAATCTTTTCGTCGTTCCTTACTTCCTCATTGTCTTTATTCTTTAACACAGTAACTTGCTTCCTTCCTGATTTTCTTCTGATACATTTCATGTTTTTGTTTTCTTCGATAATATTTTCAATCAATGCCTCTTGTTGTTGCCTTACTTCCCTTCTTATCGATTGTCTTATTAATTTATTTATCTCTCTGTACTCTGGCATATTCCACCTCCCGGAAGCTACTATTTCTCTTCTCTTTTTTATAATATTTCTGGTTTCTTCACTGAGTTTCTCTTTTCCGTTCCTTTCTTTAGTTCCTATTTTGCAAGCTGATTCTTTTATTATTGTTGCAAGGGTTGCATTTATTTCGTCAACGCTTTTTTCGTTTATATTAGTTTGCTGCCTCAGTTTAACTGTTAATTCTTTTTAATACTGTATTCTTCCCTTTCTCAGTTTTTGTGGGTCTATTGCCGTGGTTTTACGTATCCAGTTTGACCTCTCCATTTTTTTGTTTATACAGTGTGTCGCATTTAAGATGAAGACACCCCCATATTTTCGCTATTTGAAGGAATACAGAGACAGTATACCAAACACCATCTGAGACTATTGATGATCTTGATTGATTGATTGATTTGAAAGAGTGAGATCTAGGACGCGGTTTTCCAAGCACTGCAGCCATCATTGGCTTATTGTACACCCTAGCTTAGAATTTTGGCTATCTGGGGTAATTCCAACATGTCACATTGTAGTGGCGCAGGACCTACGGCTTTACTTCTTATCCAACAAAAGGCGCATTTTAAGATTTTTTCCCGCTAGAAAAATCTCATCGACCTCGGCCAGGTTCGACCCCGCGTCCCTTAGATCGAAAGGAAAATGCTCTAACCACTAGACCACCGAGGCCGACATTGAAGATCTTAGGAGACGCATTTATGAGGCAGCAGAATTAATTCGGAATAACAATGATATGTTACGTAGGACAACCAGATCTCTCTTAAGAAGAGCCAGAATGTGTCTCGCGAGCAACGGTGGCCATTTTGAACAATCTTTATAGTGAATTTAAACTAAAATAAAAATAAATATTGGCTTTTCTGAAATTGTAATTAGTTAATAAATAATAATCCAACACTCTGTATTTTGAAAATGGTTTACTTTAGGGCATAACTTTATTAGAATTTTTAACTATATTTGGTTTAAACATTACGCACACGAAGTAGTGACCTCACGTCGTGGGACACTCTTTATATATCGTACATACATTGAGGTTATAACTTTTGGAAGAATGCATTGTTGCCAGTGTTAGTTCTGTATCTTTTAGTATTTCTGACAACATAGGCGTCGGGTTTACATATTCTCAGGGGGTGGGGGTATACAGTATTATACAAGGTGGGCCAGTTAAGTTGTCCCCCGTTAAAAACGGTTGACGCAACGGAAATTCGTTCATATTTAATAATAATTCAGAAATACTTATTTTACGGGAAATTTTAATACAAACGCAGTGGAATTTGGAGTCGAAAATGTTGGTAAGTTCTGCAGTAGAACAGCTCTATGAAGTCTAATTTAATAACATTAAAAAAAGACAATTTAGACGTATTATTTGTGCTATTTTGAACAATTTTATTTTTATAAATAAACTATTTTGTACACTTCAAGACTCCAATTTGTTCGTTTAGAATTAGATAACATCACTTTTTAAACAATTACATTTTTGTTACAGTACTTTTATGGTTTTGTAACATGTCATTTATATATTATAAAGTGAGGTTACAACCTTTGACAGAATTTTAGTACGTTTGACAACATAGGCGCCGGATTTACCAATACTTAGGGGGTGGGGTATATAGTATTACACAGGGTGGGCCACCTAAGTTATTTCTTCTTAAAAATGGTTGATGCAACGGAAATTGGAATTCGGACAACTGTTTCTGGAGATAATTCAGAAATACTTATTTTAGGGGAAATTTAATTATTAACGTCGTGGAATTTAGAGTCGAAAATATTGGTAAGTTCTGCAGGAGAACAGCTCTATGAAGTCTAATTTAATAACCTTAAAAAAGACAATTCAGGCTAATTATTTCTGCTATTTTGAATAATTTTATTTTTATAAATAAACTATTTTGTACACTTCAAAACTCCAATTTGTTCGTCTAGAATTAGATAACATCACTTTTTAAACAATTAAATTGTTGTTACGGTACTTTTGACTAAAAACAGTTAGCTACTTCTCTTTGACAGCTGTCAAGTGGTTATTTATTGTCAAATAATAAGACACCTCTTCTGTTTTTATAGCTTACTCTTAGTGAAAAGTTAGTAATAATCGCTGCAAATGCAAACCTGTTTAATATCTGATTATATATTTTTTTAATTTAATCACGATTATTTTACTTTGGAAATCTTACATTTGCGCGTGTAAACATGGTTTTGCAACGTGTCAGTTATATAAATTGTAAATTTAGGTTACAATTTTTGACAGAATGCATTGTTGCCAGTGTTATTTACATAATTTGAAGTATTTCTGACAACATAGGCGTCGGTTTTACAAATTCTCGGAGGATGGGGCTATACAGTATTATGCAGGGTGGGACAGTTTAGTTGTCCCCCCTTAAAACTGGTTGACGCAGTGGACATTGAAATTCGGTCAACTGTTTCTGAAGATAATTCAGAAAAACTTGTTGTAAGCTTAATTAAGCGAAATACAGTCACCTCAGCCGGGGTTCGACCACGCGGCCGATCGGATGGCATTTCACTGTGAACTCGACTGACAGCGCCTATTTGAACTGCCCCACCGAAGTTCCTTGTATTCTACATATTGTATCAACCTGAGTAAAATGTTTTGTCGGAAATCCAAGAAACGCTGCCCAGTTAAAGTTTCATGGTAGAAGTGTTGTCCAATAATATGGCTTCTTACCTGCTACTTCTTCTTCGAGTGCTTCATCTCTTACATCGAAACATTAATAACTTTTTCACCAATTACCAAATTATTAGCTTAATTAGTTAGAGGAGGGCAAAGCAACAAATATAATTGAAACTGTGTACACACAATTGAATAACACAGAACTGATAAGGGTTGGACTGTTATTTGTATGTATAAATTTACGGCCATCTGTCCCTACGATATTTAAAAAAGCGGTAATGCACTTCTTCTTCGAGTGCTTTATCTCTTACAAGACGTAGCGATATTCTGTCCTATGCCTCGCTAGTTTGCCATTGCCTTGCCAGGAAGAACGGCCGTTAAAAATCCGATGTTCCTGTACTGGGTATTGAACCCAAGATCTTTAGCGTGAAAGTCTAACGCGCTAACCTTTAGCCTATGTCCGCTTCCAGTAATAGACCAAGCGCTTAATTTAAAAAAGAAGAAAAATACTATTAAAAAAAGTTGTAGGTAATTTTATGCTGTATAATCTAAAATATTTGCTCCTGGGTTGCACGGGAGTCGCAAGGCTGTGCCAACACGGTGCCTTGTGCTAGCGGCGGGTATGTTAATAGTCTGTCCCGGATGTCATACCAACATCATGATAGTCGTTAGAGGGCCTGTAGTCTCCTTCAGTATATATGGTAGGAGTAAAAGAAAGAAAGAATAAAAGTGACAAGGGGTTCGATATAAGCTGTGGCAGTGTACTGTTGAAAGGTCAACAGGCTACACTAGTTACCGATGTATAGCTAACGGGAGCGAAAAATACCTGACATCGAAAGGTAAAATGATATGATAAAGAAAGAAAGGAAGAAAGAATAAATTAAAAATTTAAAATTTTCTTACGTAAAGGTTATGTTTGAGCCGGAGCGAACTACTCGGTAACACTCAGTACATAATTTCATAAGCCAACAGTCCAAATATGTTTCATATGATATAAGCTATTGGATATCGAAAGTTCCTAGTTATACTACGATATTAGAGAGATTATTGCTAATTTATACATTTTTCCAAATTAGTATCGAATACTCATTAATTTTCTACTTACTCATGGGTTTCATATTTCAAGCTTTTTTTCTCACTCATTCATACTACCGTCCCCCCTCCCCCCGGAACCGCTTTCGCATTACTTCAGGGGGGTGCGGGCCTCCCTTACATACTAAACACTCATGCAACATGCACCCTAAACTTAACTAAGCCAAATGCGGTCGAGCCAGCTGAGATTCGAACGCCCCAGCGGATCGATTACGTTTCGCTGTGACCTCGAGTGACAACGCGTCCCTGCACTAGACCACCGAGGCCCCTTCATATTTTAAGGTAACTGTAATCGTATCTATAGAAAAGCATTGTGGTTTCTGCAAGAAGAAATTGTACACCGAAGTCTGTTTAAGGGGAGATATAAACGTTTTTTTAGTTTTCGGAATGAAAATAATGAATTTCTACTGAAATAAGTTTAAAAACACCCAGTAATATCTTTAAATGTGTTGTAAAAAGTTCAGAATCAGATTAAAATACGTTTATTCACTTCAACTTAGCTGTTTACATTTCATATTTTACTACTACTTAATACTATTTGATGGGCGGATCGTTGTAGACTTTTAGCCTCTTCCGTCTTGGATCTTATTTTCTTTATGTGGGTCCTTGGTGTTCTAATGGATTGCTGCTGGATGGTTGATTGGCGGGTGCTAGTTCTTGGTTCCTGGTGTGGTGGGTTCTGTTTCGTAGCTTCTGGCTTTGGTGTTGCGGGTTATCTAAAATTAGAAATTAGGATTAGTGTAGTGTGTGCTCACCTCATTGTTTGTGGAGCTTCTTCCACCAGGGCAATGAGGTTCTCTGGGAGGTCGGGGTATAGAGATGAAAGGAGAGCAGTCGGGGGTGTCTGAGATTCCTCTGGGGTTTTATGGCGATACGATTCACAAGGACGAAATTGCGATTTGGGGGTTTGTGAGAAGTTTGGAGGGTTTCTAGGGCGATGTGAGATGTATTTTTGCTGAAGTTCGGTTGCTTATTGGAATGGTTTAGATGTAGATGTAGACTTGGATAGTGGGATGTTCTCGGCGAAGGCGCAATATGCGACGGAGGATTTGCGTTTCGCATGCTACGATTTGATGGAAAAGATGGGGTTTGGTAGTGTCATATAGAGGGGCTTGGTAGTCGATGATGGGGCGTATGAAAGTGTTGGAAGTGCGTCGAAGGGCTTGGGAGACGCAACCTTGGATGAGTTGGGTACAACGTTTAGAAAATGCCAGAATTTATATATCAAATTATTTTGAAACTCTTAGAGACCTATTGGAAGATGCGACAGGGTGTTCTTAAATTTATTTCAGTTAATTACACACCGGATAAACGTCCGTACAACCCCTTAACAAGACTTCGATTTACAATATCTTCTTGAGATGTCCAGTATTTTATACACAGAGACACTTAGTTTTATACGGGAAATCCATTTGTAAGCAGAAAAGTATCTAGTAATAGGGCGAAATTTGGAAAAGTGTGTGTATTTTGAACAATTTTATTTTTAAAATCAAGATATTTTATAAACCACAAGACTCCGAGTTACTCGTTTCGAATTCGAGTTGTATAATCTTTTAACAGATAATTGTTCTTAGTATAAAAAATAATTTTGGAATATTCTGGAAATCCCGTTTTTGATATCTTGCAATTACGGGGATCCTAAATCGACTTGTCCTTCCAGAATTTAAGCCAGTTTACCTGAATACTGGAAAGCGAATTGCAGCCAACGCAAAAAATAATGCGTGTAGTATACGACAAAATATATTTGTTGCAAAATCTTGGCATCGTTCTGTTTTAGGAAAATTAGATGGATTTTAATATAGGGGTTGTGTGCTTTATGTTCTTAAGGATAGTAGTTTGTAATAAGATGAAAATATTATAATAAATTAAATCCACGTATAGCATATGGCAATGGCACCACCATTTCGAAATTTTTAAGGATTGCTGTTCGCCGGCAAGTCAATGAACTTGATACTGGCATCAACTGTCAAGCAAAAGTTTTATTTCATTTTGACGATAATCTAATTATACCTACAAACATAAACTCATTAATGTCTATAGGCCTCATAACTTTGGTTTTATTGAACGACATACCTACAAACATATATATGTGTTGCTTTGTTAAAGTTAGGTACATTGTGTGTTACGCGCCAAATGAGCTTTTTCGTTGGACCGCAGCTTAAAAGATCAAAGTGCCTTCAACTTAGCTCAGCGGAGCAGGGAGTGGTTCATAAGAAACGCTTAAGGGAAGGAAATTTAACGTAGTTATGTACAGGTCAAGTTAAAATTAGTGGGCGCCACCTTCCAAATCACAGCAGATTGTCGGTTCTTGTGGGAAGGCCAAGAAACCATCAGGTTACGGGAGATCAAACTCACCGTTATTGTGCCTTCTCTTGTATATAAAGCTTACAAAGCTCTTGCCCCATAAAATACACAGAAATAAACGATATAGTGAATTTTAAGACAAATACAACTCTATTGCTTGAAATTGGTAACACCACGTAGTACAATAAAATACAATCAAAACGGTAATAACTGTAGTTGAGCAGACGTTAGGACGTCCAAACCAAAGAAAGCTCGCCGCCACTGGCTTTCGATATTTACTTTAATGAACAAACAGGACTACGCAGTCAACGACGTTCGAGTTTACAAATTAAATACACTTTACAATTAACATATAATGACAACCGGCGACTGAAGGTCGCTGTATTTTATACACCAATACACGTCTTTAAAATTAATTAAACACAAGATAATTTGACCTTAGTTTCGTCCGTTGTGTAGGAGAGAGAGAGAGAGAGCACAATTTGGGTGTTCGTGGTTCATCCTGGGGAAAAAATGCAAGTACGCCCCTGGGTGTTAGACTACAAAACAGACGATGCACACACACACACACCAACTGAAATTGCATCACCTTGCACAATCACAAAGGATAAAAAACCATAAGCAAATTCGCAATAAATTGCTTTCCAAGGATTAAATCCAGCGTATTTCTTAAATCCCACACTTGTCGATGGTTTTGTTCACCCTATGGTGATAACAACGATACGAAAATTTACGCAATGGACACCCATCGAAATCCAAGCCGCCCCCGCAGTACTTGTCGTCGGCGCTGAGGTCTTAGCAAGCAAACGGGTCGAAAGGAGATTTTAAGGCGACTCCCAAAAAAAAAACGCAAAGCGCTTGTTACAAAATATGTTGCAAGAATTCTAGAACAAATTAACACGTAGGGCTCCCTCAAAGGCGGGAAATTTCCAGCAAACGTTCACGGTCAAACGCGTAGACAAAATATTCATCGGCATTTCTCTAGGATAACAAAGAAAATGGCCCACTAAACTGTATTCGGGAAATAATAATATAGTAGTCGGCTACGGAACGGCCAATAAAATAAGACTTTAATCCGTAAGAAGCGGCAAATTCAAACGAACGTAACGTGTGGTCTCATATTTACGTAAGTTTACGTATTTATAAAGTAGCAAAAGTATTCGCCTCTTTCAACACAACTACGTTGTGTATTAACCGTTTTGCGTGTAGTAGATGTTTTCTGATAAATATTGCGTGTTTGTGTGTGTGCATTTTCATTAGGTATAGATAGTTTAAATTGTAATCATGATAGTTTTCGCACTCTATTCACTCGATTTATTGATCCGTGCAATATTTAGCACAAACTGTAATTTGTGATAAGCAGTGATTATAGTCCTTAATAGGGACACCCTTTCGTAGTCGATATACAGTCACTTGTAGTTTTGTGTAGTCTCCTTGATTAATTCTATTCGGTGTCATGTAGTTTTTACGTAGTAACAATGCATACAACATTGTCTTTTAGACTTTCAATTAAGGTAGTTCTTCCTTATGTCTTCCTTATTGCGCAAAATATAATATTATCATCTGAGATCTGTCCAAGGAAGAATTTCTTATAATGTTTATAGCTGAAGAGCATGCAATGCTACTGATTAGACAATATTTTTATATTCATGTTCGTGAAAAGGATTGGCAGACTTAGAGGCGACAGTGTTTTAAATTCCATTTGTAATATGTATTTGTACGTATGTATACATGTATCACAGAATTGACTTACAAATTGCAAGAGGTAATTACCATATGTGGCTGGGTGAAGTTTCTGCACGCAATATAGTTTTCATATCCTGCACTTAGCGGAATTTTCAGAATTATGTTCCTAACACTGTGTAGGTCTACATATTGATGGAGACTAGTAAGAATAGAAGGTATAGCAAGGTTGACAGCCATGATTTTATAATACGTATTCACTGATAGATATCAGGCCGGAATCGAATCTACTATTAAACTACTTGCAAAGGCCACTGAAACCATCCATCCAACCATGTACCACCATGAAAGTGGTTAATCACAAACAGAACTGACAACCAGGTCTATGACTCATTCGATTGTAGAATGTCAAACGCAAATTGGTTGGTTGCTGTTCTGATACCTTAGCAGTGTTAAGTAAACCGAAGTTACTGGTAGACGCTTGAAGCTTTCGGTCTTGACGGTACAGATCTCTTCTTGTATCATAGTTTTTTTGTTTCGGGACGTAGTTACAGAACTAGAACTATCAGGTGAAGAGTCCTCTTGTAAGTTCAGAAAATAAGAGTTCAGATCCCTTGCCGAAACTTGGGTTTTATTAACCTCACTGGAGACGGAATCCTCGTAATTATAAATATAATTGATAAAAGCTCGGTTGTCATAGTCTTAGCTCAAAAGTGGGTTATCTTTTTAAAGAGCAGTTTACAGAACTATAATTATTGCTGAAGAGAGTCCTGGTCTTCATACATGCTAGGGAAATATTTTTCATTGTTGGTTTCATCACCTTTACTAGAAGTTAATTAGCTTCTACAGGAGAAGGTCTAACTGTCACCGAAAACAAGTCAGCTACCTCGCGGAAGTAAAGGAAGCAGATAGATCCTTCAGCGGGAGTAGGGGAAGTAGAACTATCATCAAGCAGGGTTCCAAGACAAAGTTTAGAGATACCTGCCTCTCGCCGTGAAGGCTTCAGATCCCTTCCCAAAATAGGAGAGTTAGTAACCTCTTCCTTGAAGGAGTTTTTTTTTAGAACTGGAAGTTTCTTCGAGAATAGCGCATGTCTTATTGCCGTAACTAAGAAATGGGATATTTTCTTCAGGATGGGGCCATATAAGCTGAACTGTCATCGAGAATAAGTCAGGTCCCTCATGGAAGTTTAGAAAGCAGATACCTGGAAAGAGCCAAAGAAGTGGAACTATCACCATCATCACTATCTTTTTCAGGAGAGAGCCATGAAAGTCGAATTGTTGCCGAGAAGAAGCTAGGCCCCTTTTCGGGATTTAGAACTCCAAAGGTAGATTACCTCCTTCAGGATGGAGCCAAAGAAATTGAACTATCACCACGAGGAGCCCTGGGCTCAAGGCAAGCTTGGAGTTGGTTTTTTGCGCTGCAAAGAGTACATGTCTCTCGCCGAATTTTAAGAGCAACTTCTATCTTCAGGGAACTTTAAAAACTGCAACTATCTCTGCGAAAAGCCCATTTCCCATCACCACAGCTCAGAAGTTGGAGCTGATCGTAAATGTCCTATGTTCGCCATAGACTGCACCTAATCTGTATGTATTTCCGATGTAGTTAATTATTTTTTGATTTAGTGTCTGCCTACTCGACCTTTAGTTCAATTTTAGTTCCCAGCAATTCTGAGCGATCACTATATATGTGTGCTGTTCTATGTGGCAGTTCCACAGTTTTGTTAGAGTCGTTCATACACGGGGCGTATAACAAATTTAATTGTTTAAGATGGTAGTACTCCTGTATTTTATTTATGCAGTATGTGGTATAAAGCTCTACAGTGCGGATATGTGGCCACTAAAATATAGAACAAGAGATGGAATGAGGGCAGGAGGGCAGTAGAACTGGATTTGGGCATGATAAAATAGAGTAAGGAATTAATTGATATGGACTGGGTATTATCAAACCAGCTGCCGGAACTCTGGAAAATTTAGTTTTGCTATGGTATGGTCTTGTGCTCAGGATGCAAGAAAACAGTTACCCCGGAAGAATATTACAGTGGGAACATACAGAAGGAGGCTGGAGAAAAAGAGGTAGACTAGATTTGACATGGTAGAGATTTATCTGAGGAGCAATGGAAGAAAAGGGATTGTAGCAAGGGCACTGGGACAACTGAGACCTGTGGAGGAATAATACCAGAGAAGAAGACGAGTACCTGGTGAACAGACAGCGGATGCGATCAGAACTCATTGGCGGTGACATGCAACAAATAAGAAAACAAGATTTAGTGATCTGTTTAGAAATATTGGGCAGTAGTACTTATCGGGGGTCCTCCATCTTCCTCACTTCGGCGGGAATTTAAACGTGATACTGAAGATTATCTACGAGCTAGCTGATATGGCCACAGCAATTGGTAATTATATATTAATTACTACAGTTATGCACATCTATACTATGTCCAGTCACATACTCTGCTGTTTACAGGAGTCGCGAGAGGACGTTTTCTTCAGTCGTCACATGCGAGGGTCTTAGTTGACCAACCCTTTGCGTAAAAGTCAGTCAAAGCTATCCTGATATTAATGTAACATTCATAGCATTAGAGTCGACCTTATGAGAGGCGAATTTTAAATTTAGATACGAATGCAACGCTTCTGCATTTCATTTATATAGTTCCTGGGTAAACAAATAGCGGATGTGATCACAACGCACTGGTGCTTACTGATCTGTCACTAAATATTGGGCACTTGTACTCACCGGGAGTCCTCCAGTCCCCTCCCTTTGGATTGGAATTCGAACAGGATACGGAAGCTCATCTTCTGGATAGCTACAATTATGCATAGCTTCTGGTGCACCAATCCTCTAAAGGGAACTCTACAATTGGACTATGTCCAGCCAGAGACTCTGTTATTCACAGGGAGTCGCAGGGGAACATTCCGTCTCAGCCCCACATGCGAATGGGAGAGTATAATTACCGACCTTTGCCCCACGTAAAAGTCAGCTGATGCCCTCCTGTCATTGAGGTAACATTCATAATAATAATAATAATTCAAACTAGGCGCCTTCACAAGGTTATCTCTGCCAGCTGACTACTCCCCCATTCATTGCTAGGGGAATAATAATTAAGCACGCCACACACGTTATCTACTCATATAGTACTTATATAGACGCACCAATCTTGTATAACAACAATAATGGGACCCACACATAATAACAAGTAGATAATACGTAACCATATGGGCAAACACATATGGCACCTCATGGGATATAAACCATATACAATAATAAGTAGATAATACCCAACCATTCGGGTAAACACATATAACATTTCATGGGATATAAACCATAACCCCGCTAGGGGCGCTACTGCCTATTATATTAACTGATATTGCCATTGCAGCCCATCTTTATACATAAACACTTAAGTGTGGTAACACTAAATTCGCACCTTGCCTCAGCATAGAGGATAATCGCATCGCAATCAGTGAGTAGGTTCGCAAACGCTATTAATTAGTTATTGCGCTAAAGATATGCAAGCTTACGCCTAGCTACCAACAATACTGCCTTTAGTAGCCTGCCGTTGCTGACTCTTCTTTAGGCTCCGCCACCCCTTGTTTTCGGCCTGAAACACCTTTCTTTCAAACCTTTATAAATCTTTCCAGCTGTTATGTAGAGCCGCTAGAAGCTACGTATAGTTCTGCAAATATTTATTTGTTGAGAGTACATTTAAATAATATTCACAGTAGGCAAAAGCTGTTGCTTAACAATAATAATAATAATCCGGCGTAGGCACCATACAAGACCACAGCCACAGCACTCTTTGTAAGACTGCCCTTGCTGGCATTTACCATCCTGCAGTACGTTTATCCTCAGCATACTAAGAACTTCTTGGCCTTCGCTTAAAACCTTTTGCCTGCTACTAGATGTTAGTATGAACTGATGAAAGCTGTTTGAAAATATTTATTTGCTGGGCTAACATTTAAGTATTCCTCATATAAGGTAAAAAACAGTTTAAAAAATGGGCCGTAGAGAGATGATTCTATCTCAAGGCTATGCCGCAGATATTTCTAGGAGGAGATGCATACGGGAAAAGTTAAAATAATAGAAAACTTATTATTTAAATTAAAGATGAAAATGTATATTTGCCCACTTTTGGATTTACAGTATAAGTTTAATATGTCTAAATTCGTTGTACGATGCCCTTTCCAATTATTACATTATCTCATAGTTCAATAATTCATCGGCCGTAGAACAACGCGGTCATTTAATGTCACAGTTCACCTGACAAATGCTAATCTATCACTTATTCTAACGTTGAACTTCTCGTAAAAGTACACGTTGAATTATTGTTTACGTGACCTAACTGCGCTAAATTGTCAGTACCACCCCTTTCGTTTGTATAAGAAAAGTAATGTATTTTGCGTGTGGCAACGGCCTTGGGTTCCCGCCCCTCTATCGAAAGCTTTTATTAACGTTCATATTCTCCACCTTCTCATTGAACTGGGAATCGATCAACAATTTAAATATGCAAGCACCGGCCTAACCTTTTAGATATATCAATAATAATAATTCTGTGAAAGTTAACGAGATTTTTATTTATTAAGTTCGTTATTTCTAAAGTGGAGGCGCATCGCCATATTGATGTTAGGCTTGTCTTAATTGAAATTGGAAATAATTATATTGCTGATGTCAGTTGGTAATGTACTACCCATATCGCTTAGATATAGTTGTAAGTGATGGTATATTTAATATTACTGAATGATAGTTATTAATGAAAATGTAACAATTATGGAGAAGTTTTGCTACAGCTGATTGCGAAAATATTTACTATTATTGATTCAACATCAACAAAAAAAAAAAAAAAATGAAATTCATCTTTGTAGACTTCACTGGTTTTAAGGCTGTCCACGAGTGTAGAACTACTCCTCTCCGCGTTTCAAAGATTCATATTTTTCTAACCGTAGGCTTCCTGTAAATTTGGAGTAATTGTCTTATTACTTCACTCAATCACGAAATACTGATATCCCCATTGCTCTTTAAATGTTCTGCACGCACTATCTATCTTTCGTTTCTTTTCCATATTTATACTGATACACACAAAAGGAATGTAACTTCAAATCAAAATAATGCCAATTAGTACTATTAATAGCAGTTGTTCTGATGTAAACAAAATGTAAATGGATTTATCTTTAAGACACTTTTAATTAAAATAAACACTCACAATTAAGTACACTGTATTTTTACTAAGAAACTATAGTTACAAAACACACTAGTCGCACTATATTTCGCTTTTCAGATCGCACTAGTAGCTCCGAATTTAAACTTTGGAACTGTCCAATTCTCGGTTGTCTCCCGTATTTGTAGCAGGCGTCCTCGGTGCGTAGAACATATTTGAAAACTCTCGAAAGTACTCGAATCTTCCAGACAAGCGATCACGCAGCAGAACTATTCCAGAACATGCTCTAGCTCTGCTACTCGCTACAAGATGGCGTTGTATACTTCGACTAAGCAAGCATAATTGCCGTTTTTGCGTAATTCGGCCGCTCCCCACAAGATGGCGCTGTACTACTGTAGTTGTGCCACGTCCGGCACTTAACTTCTTTACTCTACGCAAGATGTCACTACTATAAATTTAGTATGGTCGTAAGTAATCGTAAAATTACGTAACGCACAGCACGCGCAACGGCTATCTCCGCCGCAATGAAATGTCGTTGACACTTGCCCGTAAGTACAAACCAAAATTGCGAACGGAGCGGAGTGCACCCCCCGCACCCTGCACCATAGATTTCTTTTTCGCGGGCTAGTCCCAGTACGAAACTTTGCGCGTAATTCATAACTACAGTATGTTGGTATGATGAGCTAGCTATGTCTTGGCCCTTGGAACTTAGTGGAGGAGTCAGTGTGGCCCTTAGGCTATAAAGTTTGGAGACCCCTGATCTACAGTTACACATCTTTTCAAAAATCCATCCAAATCCATGTCCATTAATCTCCAATTGCTCGCAGCAGTAAGAAATCTGACTCGCTTCTGATCAGGTGACAACATTTTCGGAATCCACCGCGCGCAGACTTTTTTCACACCCAATTCCTCGTTGCAAGATTTTCTCAACGCTTCTAACAGAAAAGCCACTTGTTTTAGTTTGTGGTGGTTCAGCACCTGGTGCATGTTGACACGACTTCCTTTCTAATTTGAAATCCCGGTACCAATTCTTACTTACTTAACATAACGAGGTGGAATCACTCAACATTCTGGACATGTTATTAGAAATTTCCTGCGGTGATAAACCTTCTTAAAAAGATATTTTATCGCAGCTCTTATCTTGAATTTTTCCATTGCAACTAAATCACCGGGACACCGGTAATATTAAATGTATAACTTTATAAACAAGAACCTTCAACTTGGCATATATTAATGTCAATGACTGACGGTTCTAGGTAAAAATTATTCATTTGTCGGTCAGTGCCTTTTATGGTAGGGACAATAATAAATGAACCATCCTCGTATGTAGAAATTATTTAAAGTACGGAAAACTAGAGAAAGTGTTTCACTTATTGTTCAAAAGTATTTAAGATTCTACCATTAACATCCTTTTACTCGAATATACCACTGGTTTATATTTCTGCGGACCTTTTCTGGGTTAAAGTAAATTGTTACTCCTCATACCTAGTTTGTTTTAATTAAGGATTTTGTAAGAAATCCTGTTTTTAATTATTAGCACTTATGAAGCGGCAAGTCTTTTAGTTAGTAGCCAGAATTAACCCTAATCACGCTCGATTTTTCCTGTGCTCTGCTGGGGCTTTTTTCTGGTCCGCAGAATGTTCATTAGCAGCAAATAAGTGAGTTGGTCTTTTTTTAAGCGACCATTTCTATTCATTTCAATTTGCGAGTGCTCACTTCAAAGGACGCTTCTTTATGTCTTTGGCAGTGGTAGATCGCGTGTCTGCGGCGCAGCTTGAATAATGATAGACCTTGCTGCTTAAGTGGGCCAGGTATAAATCAGAATGACCGCTCCTTACACCACAAAACAAGGCTGCATTGTGTGTTGCGGATGGTTATTCCTTTAATGTTACAATTAATAATGGTTTGGTTCTCCCAGGCGAGTTTACCGATGGGTGTAGCTTTTTATTGCACTATCTGTTGGAGATGTTATCACCTTCCGGGTTCATTGCGATTTTTGATTTAGGTTTCATCTATATAACTGGATTTTAGTGGAAAATCAGTGCATTCTAGAATCAATAGTACGAGGGTTATTCCAAATGGTCTTGGAATAAACTAGAAAAATTATTTTAGTGTTCCAATGTAATCTTCAATTTTCAGGAAATTTTCAATCGGATATCCTGCAAAACCATATCATGGATTGTTTGAATGAAATATATCGTGTTGCCAGTTTTAGGCTTCATCTTCTAGACTTTCACGAATACGTTGAAATTCAGTAACCCGGTTAGAAATGATCGAAACTGAAGGAAGCCGAATCCTGTATTTTTCATGCTAGGAATATATCTCCGTTGGCGATTTAAATAACCACGTAGAAATACGTTTACTTAAAAAACTGTATACAAACAAATACTGACAGAATGACTGTATAGTTTACGCTGTCCGTAAGACATATGAAACCGTTCCTCCCACTATTCATTTCAGAACTACCAAGGCTGTCCCTACTTCATGCCCTGAACTTTTCAAATGATCATTGTACACTGATTTTAGATAACATTAACATATTGGACGAAGGCGGGATTTACCTAACACGGTTGGTCGAAATAAAATCGAATAGGTGAGTGATATTTTAGGGCTTAGGCAATACTAGAACAATCATGGGTTGTATCAGTATTTCTCGAAACCATCTTAGTATCTAAAGTAACAAAGATCGAAAATAGCAAAATCAACAAAAAACTTCCTATGAATATGGGTCAAAAAATGTTTCTTAAGAGAGATACAACTGTCAATATTACAATTTACTTTCGGCTTAGACCGCGTCGGTATCTGGGAACTATACTCAGCATTATCAGGTAAGGACCGACCTGTAGCTTGTCTGCCTTTACAAGCATTTGCTCTAAAAGTTTGAGCAATATTTGTTCGTAGGCCCCGCCTGCCTAAACAGGGTCGTGTGCTTAGATTATTCAAACCTTGGGGCGGACAAGGATTTGATTTTGATATATTTTGTTTGCAAGGACAATAATACTTAATCGGCTTATGCCTGTTAGCTGTTTGTGAACCCATACAAACTAACGTTTCGCAAGACATTGCAGCTTGCATCTTCAGAGTGAATAGAACACTGAGTTATTGTCCTGGCAAACAAAATACATCAAGATCAAATCCTCCAATTCAATTTCGTAATTCTAGGTCAAATGATTTACACGCTATTCAAAAAAGCATCTTTTGAAGAGCTGTACCTTTCTTAACAAGCATTTTTGACCCATGTTTATAGGAAGTTTTTTATATATTTTGATGATTGGAATCAGCACCCGGTACATTTTAATAATACCCTGTATAGTAGATATATATATTACTGTGTTATATAAACCTTGTTTTAGATAATCTAATAGAATCTATTAGCTTATTTAGATAACTTAAAGCTATATTATGCTTTAAATCCGAAAAATTAATTGTTAAAACCAAGTAAAGGTCATGTTGAATTAGTGTTTGTCATCTCCGTTGATTTTGTTTAGGTTGATCTGGTGTCTAGTCTTTGAATTCTCTGTTTCGTTTTTCTTGTTCGTAGTCGTAATAATTGTATGAAGGTATTAGAGGTATTTATCAAATTTGACTGTGAGTTTTTCACCTGGAAAACAATAAAATATAAGATTTGTGTATTACGTTCGACAATTGTCAACTAACATGTAATTGTGGAGGAAAATGGACCTTTCAATTGTATGTTTTTTATGAGTAATATTTGGATAGAGGTGTGAATAACATTTTAATATGGTTTTGATAATCATTAATTGTAATATTATTAATCTAAGGTAATGTATGTTTAAAATTGTTCGGCCGTGTGAGGTGTCAAAACATTCAAATAACGAATATGGCTATAATTTCAGTTTTGATGTAAATGATATTTTCCAAAAGTTATTTAAATATTTAAGATTTGGTTAGTTTGTGTTAATTTCATTCTGCTTTCCCATTGGTTGAGGAAGTCACTTTTGTTTTTGTAAAATGTACTTATTTTTCTTGGTGTTATGATGTTGCCATGGTTACTTGTTTAAAAAAAGACTTGTCATGAAAATCTCAACGTGAACAGACGCTCCTCTGGCGAGTCAATTAAAATTGTAATTTTGTGTAGTTATTATATCCTATTTGAATAACATTATATTAGTAAGTGTTATGATTCAAATCAGCGTTAATTGTTACTTATTTGTGTGAAAAATAGGTAAAATTCGGTAAATTAGCAGAAAATCAAGAATTTGGGGCGGAGTATCAAAGCTGCGTCAGTAGACTTCAGTTGTTTTTTCGACGTATTTGTTTGTATCTGTGTTTGACGTTTAAAACGCCAACAAACTTCAAGGTTAGGAATAATCTACAAGTTAGACAAAAGTTTAATACCTGTTAATTATTTGAGAGATATCCGCATCATATTCTGGAACTGCAACTGGAATAGCAATCGAATTTAATTTTAAGTAAATTAAAACAAATAAGTAACATCGAATCAACAACAATTTGAAAAGTGGAGCAAGTTTGGGGTTAACAATATAAAAAGAAAAGATAAAGGCGCAACGTATTTATGAGTTTATTGATATATTTGAACATCTGAAGTAATAAGCAGTAAATAATATTTTTGTTAATTACCTTGTGAAACGATTTCACGAATACGAAGATACTCAGTCCAAAGTTTTTCTGCGAGGAACTTTGAAAAAAACAACAACTGATCGACTTTCGTTTTGAAATTCAAGATCAACAGGGCGCAGGAGTGCCATCCTAATTTCATCTAGGGAATTTTATAACACCAGAAGGAAATAAGCAAGTGATTCTATGTGAAAAGGTGGGTCCGTTTGAAAAGTGCTTTCGTAAATTAGACCTTACTATTTATTTCATGTAACTTTGTCGTTCAATTGTTAAAGCTGTTTAACGTTTTATAAGAAAAAACTTAAACAATTCGATAACATTTATTTCATTTCTTTGTTGCATCCATATTTTGTAAGTTCACGTAAAAAATAATAGCAATCCCCGAAGTTTCGCTATAACTGACTTGACAGTATTTAATAGTATTTTTGATGCTTATATTCATCATCATCATCAATATCAATACATTTAGAAAGTAGGCCTCTAAATAGTTTCCATTGCTGTCTATCCTGCGCTTTCTGGATCCAATCGTAGTTCGCAACTCTCTTGTCAGTGTAACGTATTGGGGATTTACCTCTACAATCTGTTTCCATTCAAGGTCTCCACCTTATCAACTCTTTCGTCCATTTGTTATCTATAGCTCTTGCTATATATCCCGCCCACAGGTACTTCTGTTGGAGTACCTCGTCAATACTGTCTTGTACGTACGTTCTATTTCTAATTTATTTGTTGGTTCTACGAGGTCTTAATGTTATACCCAACATTGATTTTTCTACTACTTTTTGCGCTATTAGTACTTTACATACAATCCCCTAAACACAACGTTAATGGTTTAGTGGAGACGCTTGTATTACTTATGATATTTTCGATACTATAGTGTTTTTTATACTTCTATGTATGAAATAACTAATCCTAAGAATCACGAAACAAAAAAAAATATAAATTATAGCATTTTGTTGGTATAGGTTGATATTAAAGAAAATACCTTGCTAAGCGAAGGTTAATTCGAACGTTTTGTGCCGCTGTCAAATATTTTCGAATTCATGAGGTGCTGATTTCGTTTCGAGGTATTGGTAACATGCACAATAAAAATTAAGCATGTATTTTATTATTTATAGTAACCATGAAATCTTTCAATATTTCTGTGAATTGGAAAAAAACCGTGACCGCTTATGTAAATCATTAATCAAAACCTTGACGAAATTAGAAAATAGATTTAATTGTTGCCCTAAGAACGGGAAAAAGTAGTTCACATATTTGTTGAAACATTTTCTTTGCTATAGCACTAATATAGAGCAATTGATTTCCTACAAAAAATATTTTAGATTTAGGAGAAATAGAACCAAGTGGTTTTTACAAAACGTCTGTATAGGTCTGTCTATCTTTCGCTCTCTCGCCCTCTCGGTGCCTTTTTAAATTTTTAAAAAGTAGCAGTTTAAGGCCTTTTTAATCCAAAAATAGTTACAAAATTGTCATTAAAGTCACATAGGTTTAGATTTTTTAATAGAAAAGTATTTGATTAAGCTATAAGAAACGTAAACTATTGTATTTGGTGAGTGTCGATATTGATCTCAAGCGATTTCGACTATGTCTGCCCTTGTTTATCTTCATCTCATGATGTACATTTCACTCGCTTTCACTTAACTACTCCATCTGCCGAAACGATCTATGTGTGAAAAGCAAGAGCTGTTCACCAATTTGTACTAAATAAATATTAGAAATTACTCCCCCGCAGAAGTTTTTTGGTTTCAAAACACAGGTAAAGTACTTTTTTTGTGATTTTAGCGTAAACAATAAAACATTAAAAAGTATAAACTATGTAGGTGGATATTGATATATTTATATGTATATACTGCGGCTAATACGACCCAGCGTGTATGACAGCTTTTTGAAAATATGCATATGGTAAGACAAAAAATAGTAACTTTCATACGTAGTATGATTGTTATGTATTTAATCTTTGAGAAAATTGAGAAGAAAATTAGAACAAGTAATAATATTTGTCTAGTTATTACCTAGAAATAACTTTTTTTGCACGTCTTAACCACTGTGTATCAAAGGCACAAGTTCTGTTTAACGCTGAAGCTGTGGTTAAGGTCACAAGGCGGTAAATCGCATAAAAATCCATGGGCGGTAGGTAAAAATAGGCGGTAGGTAAACATGGGCGGAAGGTAAAAATGGGCGGTAGGTAAAAATGGGCGGTAGGTAAAAATGGGCGGTAGGTAAAAATGGGCGGTAGGTAACAATGGGCGGTAGTAAAAATGGGCGGTAGGTAAAAATGGATGGTAGTAAAAAATGGACGGAGTAAACAATGGGCGGTAGTAAAAAATGGACGGAAAGTAACAAATGGGCTATGAGTAAAAAATGGGCGATAGTAAAATATGGGCGGTGCTAAAAATGGACAGTAATCATACGCTTCACAACACCAACGTAACGTTGTTTTTATTCACACAAATCCATAGCAACTGCATGAAGTAGCAATCAAATTTGAGAAAATTCAATTATAATTTTTTTAACAATGATTTTTTTAGGTTTAGTTTATTGTTTTAGTTGTGTCAAAAATATAATAACCAACTCGGCCGTTAAATACAGTTCGTCCCGATCTGGGATAAACTTATTCTTCTCATCCGGAATACCGTTCTTGATGTATAAATATCTATTTAGTACACAGAGAAGCTTCTTTTCACAATTTTCTAGTTGTGTTAAGATATTGTGCAGATATTATGAACGTTTGTTTTTTTAATAATTGATATACGTCTCTTCAGCGTATGTTCAAGTACATGGTGTTTCCGATAAGTTTCGTTACATGACGATGTCGCTTATTATAATAGGTAAAGGATAGCTTTAGATTCTACACTTGTGAAATTTTTGAAGAACATTTTAGTAGCTGAATATGATTGAATGTTATGGCAATGAAAAACATTTTTGGATTTTTAGCGTTACTGAAAATATCTTATTAACGTTTGAACATTATTAAGGAAATTTTGAATACATTTTCCGATAATATAGTCAGATTTGGTGACATACCTCACGCTATTCTTTAGTCCCCGCCAACTGTTTAAATGGTGAGTTCCATATTTAATTTTTACGTGTTTGACAAGTCTTCTTTTTTCTGAATTCGATCATGTGGTATATATTGATGTTTTTTGGAAAGTGATGAAGTTCTTTCCAGGTAGTCTCATTTATTTGTAAACGGCGTTAGAACTACCTTGAATAACATGCGGTATTGTTGAAAGTTGTCAAATGTATACAGTCCAACACTGTTACAGCAAGGCCTTTCGACTGTCAGTATGTTCTTGCTATATATCTTAAACATGATAAAGTGGACTCTTCGAATATCATGTTTGACAGAATAATATATAATGCTGTGAGTTGTTAACATGTCTTTATTTTTTATTTAAGCTTGAGCATGAGATAAAATAAATTTCTAGTTAGAGCAAATATAAAGTAACAGCGTGGTTAAACCTATACATTGGGCGCCTATTAACATCAAAACTGTAATCAAGATAACTCACTCTATCTGAGAATCCAATAATATATAAATAAATATATAAATTGTTTAACCAACACTTAAACCAAATAAGATTTGCACCAATCTGTATGAGATGATCTCAGGGTCACTGTTATAACTGGAGCAAACTGTGTAGACTCAACTACTAGGAAGAAGTTGTACGCACAAAAGGCACACGAAATGCAAGAAAATTTGAACATTCAGGACTTTATAACTTTATTAACTAATAATAAACAACTTTAAACAAATAAATATCACTTCTTTAAGGCTTTATAACATTTGCTTGTTCAATTAAAAACCCACCTTGTTTACTCTTGCATGGAGGCATGTTGACTTGGCCTTGAAGAATTCTCCGCAATCTGGAATTTCAAAACTTCTCACGTTGGCGGAATCTTGGTCTTGTGGCTTACAAAAGATGACAGCACCAACTCATGTTCCATAAATGTGTTTGAAGAAATTGAAGCAGTAGAACGTTCTTTTTTTAATTTAAACTTTACCAACACGTAATTTCTTTTCTTTTATTGGAATGATCGATAAAATTGTTCGTAGAACTTGTATTGTTATTAATAATATTATAACCTCAAAATTCGCCTTTATTATACACTTGTGTGATTCAGTTTCTTCTTAATATCAATGTAACGAAGCGCCTTTTTAAATTATGTTATTAATATTGATATTTGTTTATTATTATATCTTGTAGTTGTGAAGTTATAATAGGATGACATTGATATTTATGTTTTGTTGTCATTTCAATTGTTTACCAATCCATAAACAAAAGACGAGCGAAAAACAATGGACAATCGAGGGACGTTTACTCAATTCAGCGAAAAAATTCTTATTTTTGTCGAAATTTGCCCAGAATCTCGGCCCTAAAACACTTCGAAGATGTACTCAAACATTACCACTTTCTTTTATTACAAAAAACACATAAATAATTACACAAATGTACATATTCTCAGAGCTTCAGAAAAAGCGTGCTTTCAGCTTGGTGGTAAACAACCAACTCTCTTAACTGTTATTTATAAATCTCAACACTTTACTACCCGTTGCCAAGGCAACGTCGCAGGAATATGAAAAAATGAATGCGAACTACATAAAATCAGCCAATCAGGGCTAAGCATAAATTGACCAAAATTTAACAAATATTTTAAATTACAATAACTTTCTTACCAATAAATTTTCATCAAAATGAAAAACGCCACTGTGTTATACATTAAAAATGAAATCTTTGATACCTCATTTGTTATACGTTCGAAAATACACTTAGAACATCACAAATATTTTTACATTCATTTTTAAATAAATTAAATCTAATTATTATCATAATCACCTCATAGCTTCTTTACATACACTATGAACACTATAAACATATTTTTCTCAAAAGAAAAGTTCAGTAAAATTACAAAATAAAATGTAATTGTTTATTTGCTTACAATTTTACTCATACTTTGATAAATGCAGCTCAAGAATGCACAAATAAGACTGAAAACTTTCCTCTACACCTTTATCAATATGATTAAAACAGATGGAGGACCTATAATCCAAGTTTACACCGCATTACGATGCCAAACCAACATCTATCCAAATGTGGCTAAACAATCTATTTTTGCACAGTGTAGCAAAATACAGTTTTACTAAATTTAGAAGAACAGCAACAAATGCAGGACGCTAGCGAGATAAAAGAAAGTGCGGTTAGCGTTGGCGCGGCGGCGTAAACACATGGTAAAACATTTACCTCTCTCCTGCCCTCTATGATCATTAATGGACACTAAGAAATTGGGTCGTTTGCGCATCGATACGATGCAGATTCTGAACAAGATTAGAGCATGATGGAGTAGAATTTTGTGCAAAAGAGAAGTGGAGAGTGGTTCAATAATATGGTTATGTATTACTTCACAACAAACCTTTACAAAATTTCACCAGTGTATAATTAATATGTATGGAGAGAACCTTCTTTTACTGTAACATCATCGGGTGGTTGAATTCAGAAACAAGGCTCGAATATGAAATAAATAGAAACGACATCCACAAGAAAAACAGAAGTTGATAGTGGTTCCAGAAAAACGAAACGTCTGTCACCAATCGAATTTAATTCTATTCTCCTCTCTATCTATTGTAATAAACGAGATCCCACGTAGAGAATATTATTGGAAACACACTGTACTGTTTTATACAGGTTTTATAGTTATAATTAGATTTACAACTTCCAGTTCTACTTACTTCACACTAGTTCTACTTCCTTTTGTTGGATTTGAAATAATAGAATTTTTATTATGAACGTCTCCGGTAAACTTTCTTTAATTTATCGAATCTGTTACAATTCTGTTAACATGTAAGACTGACACAAAAAATACAGATAGTTGTGAGTAACTAATAATTGTCTTCGGTGCGGTTGATTTCATTATGATGACATGTTAGCTTTCCCACGAGGCTGTAATTTATGCTTTCTAATTTTTTTTGTTTTAATGGAAATTTGTGCTTAGCAACCGCAATAAAACAAACAGCCTGTATAGATATAAATTATGTGTAGTCTGGCGACTTCGATCCACTATCTTTAACTGCGGATTAATAACATTAATTGTATCAACACAGCGGCGATATTATCCTCATTTAGAACGGCCTTGCCAAAAGTTTATCTGGCCAATCTGCTTTTAATGGTTGTTCGTCGATTTTGATAGGTTTCGGGTTTTTGTTCTGCTGTGGGGTCTCTCCTTCGCGTTTATGCATGGCCGTATTAGCTCGGGAACTCGGGCGCTTCCTGTAAACCGTTTTTTCACAAAAGGCAACTCAATTAATTTGTTCCTCCTTTGAGCCGCCGTGCGCTGGTCCTCTCGAGCCGGTTGCTCCTCGCGATCTATCCCATTTACGACCCGGTATTTCCAAACCACATTGTATGTCCAATTAGGAGTTCGGTCCGATTGTAAAAGAACGGCGAATTTTAAATAGCCATTAAAAGCGTTTAAAAATCCACGCTCGAGGAGCTTTAGTTTATGTGGTCCATTAGTCGGAAACAAAAGATGTGCGCCTCCTCGAGCAGCAGTCTTTCTACTTCTCTGTGGTTTCATGGGCTGGTGCCGCTGGAGTCGGCGAGTGCCGCAGTACGCTTGAGCTGTTTCTTCGCCATCTGCCCTTCTGTCGCTATCCGGATCCTCTCGCATTTTCCTTTGATGCCTTCAACACTTGCTCTATAAAATTGTTAAATTGGTTTCTGCGGCGAGACTGAAGACCTCCTTGCTCTTCGTTAAACGCCAAGACTGAACCATTCTTCATACTAGGAGATTGCGCTGGACGTTAATTAGTTGCTGGATATTAAATATCGCCTCGCGCGCTCATATTCTAACGTCTAGTTGAGGCGGCGGGTTTCGCATTTGTAGTTGGATCTGCCGTACCCCGCGAGTAAGTTCAACTAGGGTAATTAGCTGATTAGGCGCTCCAATATGAGACGTGAGAAGATTTGTGCGATCAAAGAAAGTTGCCTCTCATCGCTCTTCCTGCATAAAAGTGTTCCTTATTAGGTATAACAAGGACGTCAACGAGAGTACGAAAGTCAGCGGTTTACAAGTGTCTCTTCCTCAGTATGTAGTTTCTTCGCGCACAAGAAAACTATCATTTTACTTGGTTGGAAATTAGGGGAATAAGATGGTCAGGTTTTCAAGATGAGGAAATCTTATTATATTTGCTTGTGTTGTTCTTCAATATTTTTTAAAGGGCTTATCCGAGTTTGTTGAATTTGAATAGAATCCCAAGACCAAGTGTCTGTTGTCTCGAGTGGGAACGATAGACGTCCAAAACAGGAAGTGCGACCATGTGAGCTATTAAATCAGGCCACAGTTTTTAAAAATTAATTTTTGATTGTCGTTGATACCCTTGTGTCTTGCAAACTGTTTACCCAAGTGTGGTGACGATTTGAATGTCAATCCATGACCAAGTGCCTGATTGCGTCGATTGGATCATATAATCAAGGTGATGAGAGGATGCCCATGAAACAACCAGAAGTTTGATGTACGAGAAGAGTTTCTATGCTCCGATCTTCACCTAGAAGGAATGTGCGGGCCAACAAGTAAATATTTCTGTTATTTCAATATAATCCCCACGCAGAGTAATCCATTTGTCCCATAGATATTCCAGCTTTGCAAAACAAAATTTACTTTTTTCTAAACAACCCGCTGTTTACATCAACCACTTCTTCTCTGCGTTCTAGGGATCTGAATTAACGATCATCCATATACAAGGAAGACTTAACAATTTGCGTGGTGGTGGCGAACCATAATACTTCCATTCCGTTTTTTGGTTTTTGGTTTCTGTATCCAAAGCTCACCCGTTGCAACAAAACCGTTTCTATGGGACCACATGCATAGTCATATTCATAAGTGATAAGACTTTTTGCCACATTTAAATTCACTCCATTAGCATACACAAGTTCTACTATTACTGGAAATACGGATACTAAAATGAAATGGAAGTCGCAAGTCAGAAGGTTGTACAACATTATAAAGCAATTTCTGGTCCAATTTCTTATGAATTTTTCTTATCCTAAAAGTATTTCCCATAAGTATTGAATACCATGTATAGGTAGAGATAGGTAAAACACATTATGATAAGAATATGTCCTAAATCAAAATCAGCATGTTTGCACTTCTGGAATTCAGCGCTATGGAAATAAAATGTTCTAGAATTGGGTACTTCTGCAATACAGTGCTGCGCAAAATAGAGCTCTATAATTTGACGTTTGTGTAAATAAAATAATGCTTTTGCAATCGTGGCCTCTCTATAACAGCAATTTTCCGAAAAGCTTTTCGAAAAACAAGGTTATAGAAAGATCACTTTTTCCAAGATTACAGTGAGTTACACAGACGAACTATACTTTGCAATAGGTTATAACAGAAAAAGCGCTGTTTCGTAGAATTCGTAATGTAGGAGAGCCCTATCTTGCAGAAACGTTGAAACGTCGAAGTGCTGCATTCCAGGTTTTTTTTTACAGGATTATGAAAATCTGTTCTAGTGTTTTTGTTTTCTGCTGAAGTGTTTAAATGTAGAATCGTAAAATTGCAGAAAATTTAGCTGTAAGTTGTTAATGTAGCGCCAAAATTTAGAAACGGGGCGAGTAACAATTGTGTTGCAGAATGTTGTTTAAAAGCTCTGAATTACAGAGTGTTTTGTAGTAGTATTACTTTACAGATATGCTAAAATATCGAAGCGCAGATGGAGATAATTCAGCAAAAGCATCAAAAACGGTTAGTTACAAAGTCTTCTTTTGTAGAAGTGCTAAATTGAAAGATATTGTTTCGTAGATAGGCTAAAATACTGAAGCGCTGAATTTAAAAAACGCTTAGTTGCAAGTGTTGTTCTGCAGAAGCACTGAATCGCAAAAGTTCGAGTTCTAGAAGGTTTTCTAGATGCATATAAAAGCTGAGTTGTAAAATGTTATTTTGGAGAAGCGCTTATTGCAAAGTGTTGTTGTGTAAAAGCGTTGAATTTTGCAAAGCTGAATTACAAAGTATTATTTTAAAAAATGCTATAATGTTGAAGCGCTAATATGCAGAATATATTCCATTGTACTAGTGTTAAAAGCTCAGAATAGTAAGAAGTAGACGTTAAAATTTATAGAAATGTTGAATGCCATAAAAATCTTAGTTTGGCAAATTTGGAATTGCAAAAACCTGAGTTGTAGAATATTGTTTTGCAGAAGCGCTGAATACTTCAGAGTTGAATTATAGAGTATTATTTTTTAGAAATGTTATATCGTTGAAACACTGATTTACAGAACGTATTCCATTGCAGAAGCGCTAAAAGCGCAGAATTCTAAAAAGCAGACGTTCAAAAATATACAAATGTTGAATGCCATACAATTTTAGTTTCAGAATCTTAGTTTAGTAAGCTTGGAATTGCAAAATATGAGTAGTAGAGTATTGTCGAATTCTGCAAAGCTGAATTACAGAGTATTATTTTTTAAATGTTATATCTTTGAAGCACTGATTTGTAGAATCTATTCCACTGCACAGGCACTAAAAAATATAGAAATGTTGAGTGGCAAAAAACTTTGTAGAATATTAGTTTAGCAAGCTTGGAAATGCAAAAAGCTGTGTTGCAAAGTATTGTAGTGCAAAATCACTGAATTTTGCAAAGCTAAATTGCAGAGTATTATTTAAAAAAAATGCTATACCGTTGAAGCGCTGATTTACAAAATCTATTCCATTGTACAAGTGTTAAGAGCGCAGAATAGTAAGAAGCAGACGTTAAAATTTATAGAAATGTTGAATGGCATAAAAAGTTGCAGAACCTTAGTTTAGTAAGTTTGGAATTGCAAAAAGCTGAGTTGCAAAGTATTGTTGTGCAATAGCACTGAATTTTGCAGAGCTGAATTACAGAGTATTATTTTTTATAAATGCTATACTGTTGAAGCGCTGATTTACAAAATCTATTCCATTGTACAAGTGTTAAAAACACAGAATGGTAAGAAGCGGACGTTAAAATTTATAGACATGTTGAATGGCATAAAAAGTTGTAGAACCTTAGTTTAGCAAGTTTGGAATTGCAAAAAGCTGAGTGGCAAAGTATTGTTGTGCAAAAGCGCTGAATTTTGCAACGCTAAATTGCAGAGTATTATTTTTAAAAAATGCTATACAGTTGAAGCGCTGATTTGTAGAATCTATACTATTGTACAAGTGTTAAAGCGCAGAATAGTAAGAAGTAGACGTTCAAAAATATAGAAATCTTGAATGGCATAAAACGTTGCAGAATCTTAATTTAGCAAATTTGGAATTGCAAAAAGCTGAGTTGTAGAGTATTGTTGTGCAATAGCACTGAATTATGGAAAGCTGAATTACAGAGTATTATTTAAAAAAATGCTACATCGTTGAAGCGCTGATCTCTAGAAGCTATTCCACTGTACAAACGCTTAAAGCGCAGAATTGTAAGAAGCACACTTTCAAAAATATGCAAATGTTGAATGGCATAAAAAGTTGCAGAATCCTAGTTTAGCAAGTTTGGAATTGCAAAAAGCTGAGTTGCAAAGTATTATTGTGCAATAGCACTGAATTTTGCAAAGCTAAATTGCAGAGTATTATTAAAAAAAATGCTATACCGTTGAAGCGCTGATTTACAAAATCTATTCCATTGTACAAGTTTTAAAAACGCAGAATGATAAGAAGCAGACGTTAAAATTTATAGAAATGTTGAATGGCATAAAAAGTTGCAGAATCTTAATTTAGCAAGTTTGGAATTGCAAAAAGCTGAGTTGTAGAGTATTGTTGTGCAATAGCACTGAATTATGGAAAGCTGAATTACAGAGTATTATTTAAAAAAATGCTACATCGTTGAAGCGCTGATCTCTAGAAGCTATTCCACTCTACAAACGCTTAAAGCGCAGAATTGTAAGAAGCACACTTTCAAAAATATGCAAATGTTGAATGGCATAAAAAGTTGCAGAATCTTAGTTTAGCAAGTTTGGAATTGCAAAAAGCTGAGTTGGAAAGTATTGTTGTGCAATAGCACTGAATTTTGCAGAGCTGAATTACAGAGTATTCTTTTTTATAAATGCTATACTGTTGAAACGCTGATTTACAAAATCTATTCCATTGTACAAGTGTTAAAAACGCAAAATGGTAAGAAGCAGACGTTACAATTTATAGAAATGTGAATGGCATAAAAA